>JAZHYW010060464.1:0-10906 GCA_037355805.1 Ixodes ricinus | reverse complement strand
AAGGCATTGTCTGGACTGAATTTTGTCATGTTAAATGTTTCTATTTATTCTCATTTTTGTATTATGCTTTTCTTACTTGTCCATCACCTCTGTAATACCCTCTGGCCCTGAGTGTACTAAAATAAATAAATAAATATTCAAAAAATACAAACTGCCATTTCTTTAACACTGAAATCGTTGCACTATCGCTTTAATAACGCGACCTTCAGCGTGGTTACGTCTATAAAGCTAACGTTTAATTAACAATAATGCATTGGCTTTTTGATACAACCGAGAATTGCTTGGTTCTTTTTTGTCCTTTGGACAATTTGCTGCAGTTCCTACTTGTCAAGGTTGTCAAAATAATATAGTATTCTTGTCTGTTTTTATTATGTTGCGATAAATTATTTTCAGGTTCGCAATGAAGTTTCCGCTTATGAATGAATAATTAAGCAGCATATTACTCTGGACCCATTTACTCTCTTTTCTTGCGCAACAAATACACACAGAGAAACAATTTTTTATAATATAGGTGAGAAAAGACTACAAAACTAGCACCTACACGTAATTGTCTGGATTACTGTCGTTCACTTTAGATGTTTACGAGTACCAAGAAAATGGGCCTCGCGTTTATCTCTTGGATGAGCACGTTGCGAAGAATGACGGAACAAATCATCTGCAACTGAATTCTTACTCCGACGCGACATTACAAGTGCTGTCTGGGTACTTCGTGACACCTGCTATAATGTTCCAGTTATTACGAGGACTGTTTGTCGTTCATGCTTCGGTGAAGTCGGTAAAATGTTACAAAAATATAGCATATTGTGACAGTTATGCTAACTTGGAACATGTTTTTGGATGCCCTCCCCAAATACTTTTGCAGAATGGTTTCTCAGACATTGCGGCATGAATTAGCGAAACTGCCACTTGTCACAAGCGTGTAATGTGCATGGAGAAAACGGCATAACGCTTCGAGAAGGACGGACAGACTTCCTTGATGATGGGGTTCAGGGAAAAGCATCTGAGGCGACTGCCGGTCTTGCAGAATTTGTTGTGGAATATCTGAGAACTCTAGCGGAAACATCATTTGGAGAGGGCATTTAAAACACACCACGTCTTAATAACAGCCTTAATTTGTGCAGTTGTTATGGGGAGACGTAGCAGGAGCATCTATATATTCATTCTGTGTATATTAATATATGTTTCATATCTAGGTCTTATACAGTTCTTTGGAAGGTAAAATAAAAATGGTCGGCATATGTTTGCGACGATATTTATTTTGTAAGAAGACCAACGCAATCATAAATGTTCATTAGATGAATATTTATGATTGCGTGGACGACAGCTATGTCTGGAAGCGTGAAAAGTGCAGCCCAAACCAGGGCTAGGTTGTTATGATGAAGGTTACCCAATGGACTGAAGCAAGTCATCCACTTTTGCCGAAGAGAGATTTCCAGGAGACAAGACACCAGTAACCAACAAGATGTCTGATGTGGCCAAGAACCGTGAGTGATTCCACAAACCTACACATAATGTGCCTAGATACTACGAATATTCTCAAAATTCTCAATCGGATTCACGTGGTTTGCGGGCCGTGTTCACAATACAAGCTGCTTCTCCCACTTGGCCACTCACGCATGCGCATGATGAACAAATTTGCGCGGGAGGTGTCTGCCATTAAATTGCAAACGCAGCTCCATGGTTTGAATTGCACCCTTTTCTTAAATCTAGGGTCTCTGGCTGATACTGATTCAGGGTGTTACCCAGTTCAAATTTAGATAAAAGAGTAATAGTACGAAGGTTTTTTTTTTTTAAATCCTGATGAACAAGATAAAAAGAGCAAAAAAACAAGTTTTTTATTATACGAAATCTTAACATATACTGCAGCTACTCCTTTACGTATTCAACGAGTTAGATTTAAGCAATCGTCATGGTGTGGCTTAAGTCTTTGCATGGGCTCCTTAAAGTAGGTTGCCGCCAAGTTTCTCAGCAATCCCATCACACGTTGAACAAGACCTTAAGTACATACGTAACGTTTTTTCCTCACCCCCGTCGTCATAGACATCTGCTGCGGCCTCCCTGAAGCTTTATGTAGTTTCCTCCATAACCACTACATGCGTGTGGGAATGGCGGCCTTGTTCACCTGTGGGGAAATCACTGATGTCCCAGGCGGCTACCTTCTTTGAGGAGGTCATGGAAAAGCTTGTGTCATGTCATGATGAGTGCAAACATATGTGCGGTGGTGGAGTGACTACACTGTGTATCTTAGATTTTCAGTATATTCAAACATTTTGAAATCTCTCTTCTTTGTTTATTCAGTTCATCGGAGTCTGGAACGAAGAACAACCCCAATGCCGAAAAAAATAGAAAAGGAGGCTGGCAGGTGATTCCCCCCTAATAACTTCATACCACTAAGCTCAGCGCCTTGCGGCATCGCTCGAAGTTAAAATCCCGTCTTATGCTTCGTGCCGACAATAAATGAGTCGCAGGTGCTCCCAAGGGCGTTTAAGCTTAGTGATCGAACGTCTTTTGATAAAAAAATACGCTCAGGAGAACTCACCTGTACGCTATAGTGAAACGATGTAATTGATCGCACTGAAAATGCCTCGAAGCTAGAAACAATTTTATTACATTTTATGTTACGAAAACTCCAGGATATATAATTAAATGTATATACTCAAAACTTTTAACTGAGACACCTTCAAAAGAAAAAAATAAAGATGCAAGCGAGCTCGTAAACTTTCAATATGGCGTGGAACGCTACGTGTCCTCAGGTGGCGTATTAAAACATCTGACTAAAATCCTCTTAATCTTAACCCGTTCATTCTGTAATTTGCGCCCGTTATTTAAAGTAATCCGTCGTCCCTAAGAACCCTGTCTATAGCCTCTGGCATATTCCGGAACACAGTGCGTGGCTTATTACATAGAATTTCGCTTCCTGCTATATGATTCTTATTTGGCATAATTATCCGTAGGGTTCCGTGTTTGCGGAGTTTATTTTTCGTCAAATAAGGAGGGTGTTTTATGAGGTTTATGTTTTGCCGAAAATTCTTAAGTTTATGAGATTTACTTTTTGTTCGATTTCCAGTTCTCCGAAATTCAGAGTTTAATTTCGCAGTGTTTCTTATTAAAAATAAATAAATAATATCCAGGTGTAAACGTATGTTAGACAAAAACAAAACGCGATTGTATGAATTAATATTTCCTTCAGATGGATTTGGCGTTGGTTCGATTGCTACTAGCAATAGTAATTTGTCCTACGAAAATGTTGCACAAAAGTGTTGCTTCGATAAATGTCGATACGCTTAAAATCAATGAATTTCTGAAGGTTGTTGCTGGGAAGCTTGCATTTATTCCATGCTATTCCACCAACCTACTGCACGGCCGCGCGAGGTATAAAGAGTAAAGGATTTAACAGAGAAGTTGCAACTGTCCCTCTTCCCCACTTTATACAATACCTATGATCCATAGCTTTCAGTGTTACAAGAACACAACCTCTCCTTCCTCCGAAGCACAAATAGTATAAACCAAACTGGAATCATAAACAGTGACTTTTGTCGTGACCCGAAAGTACAACGACTTGTTGTTCTGACCGAAATTTGAAATCATAAGTGTCGTGGCATTTTCCCAGGACCATTGACTGTACGCGCTGATCGGACCATTAATTGTAAAATACTTTTCTGTCGTGTGTGCGTGGCGGGAGGGGGGGGGA
The DNA here is from genome assembly GCA_037355805.1 of Ixodes ricinus. NCBI lineage: Eukaryota > Metazoa > Arthropoda > Arachnida > Ixodida > Ixodidae > Ixodes > Ixodes ricinus. Next base: position 7,215 of record JAZHYW010060464.1, on the reverse strand, counting down.
ATTGGCAGATCGAAATTCAGAGTTTATCGAGATAAATCTGAATTCACCAAAATTTTACCGGCCGGTGTTTTTCGGATTTTTTCTGAATTTATCCCAAAACACGGAACACTACTCTATTAGCTAACACTGCAGTTGCATTGTCTCCGGAGCGTTGATAATATGCTTTAAACTAGCCACATCTCCTGCTTACTAAGCTGTCAGACCTGTAGCTCGCGAATTAGTTCACGGTGTTTTACCGAAGCGTCCTCAATGACCTTTGTTGCTTTCTGACCTAAACAACTCGAACATTATATATAAAAATGAAGAAATTTAGCATATCACGCCATAAATAAATGTAACTTTTGTTTGTTTTTTTCTCCTTGACGCCATGTTCCATAAACACCGCTTTCCTGTGCTCTTGTTTTTCTTATCACGTGCTAGAACGTTATCTCAGTACTAATGCTCACATTACCAATTATACGCGTATGTTTTCGTCTGCATAAAAATGCTTTGATTTGTTAGTTCATTAGCCAACGATACATGAGCGAATTGAATGCGTGAGGCTCATAGTGCAATATGTATAGCGCCCTTTGTTAATCCCCAACTTACAGCTGCTGTAGTGGAAGCAATCGCTTGACCTAAATATATAGGCTTGGTGCTGTGCCTCTTTCACTGAAACATAAATCTTAAAAATCAGCGCTTGCAGATAATTATCCCATACATTCACCGTATGTGTATTGAGGTAGTGCATATTACACGGTAAAATGTCAAGACGTAGTTTTTTTCTTGTGTAAAGTGAGACAAAGCAACCTACCAAAGCTCATGGCGGTTGTTTCTGCAGGCGACCGAGATATCGATCAATGTAACTTGTGTCGAAATCTTCTGACAGGCACAGAATCAGACGAAGCGCAGTATTCTCTTCTAGCTGATATTACCAAGATATTACAAAAGTAATATCTTTCACCTTCATCATAACTAGATAATATGATTAATTTGGTGCAACCTTCATGCATGCAGTGCCCTTCTGGACGTGCACAGCTCTTAGCACAATAGCTCTTGCATACCGAGGGTTACGCTTAACAATTATCTCGCTCCCGTGGCTCTGACAGCTCTGCACACATAAAAAAACTGATATAGCTACGGTGTGTTCTTTTAAGACTTGCTTTTTCTACAGTTGTAACCCACCTGCCGCCGCTGCCCACCTGAAATTTATCACGTGCAGCGCGCTGCGTATTTCGGTAGGAGGACTAGTGTAGTAACCTTTGTGCAGACCTGACATAATTGTAGAAAAAAGTCGCCAATAGAGACCAAGCGAAGACCGTTGCAACACGTACCACGTTGACCTTTTCTTTGGGAAGTGGCTATCTTAAATTTGGAAGCACGACGGTCTCGAGGTATTCAATTGACCTCTCGAGCTACTTTGACTTCATTGTTTCTTGTTCGCGACTGGCTTGCTCACCGCACCCAGAACTGCGCCCACCAAAAAAAGGAAGCAGGAAACCCAGATTTGCATGCGAAGAGTGCTCTTTTTCCGTTGCTTCCTCGGAAAGAGCACTGCGAGGCACTCGAACCGGACTCAAAGGCAGTGTGCCTAAGCGCGCGCCATATGGAAATAACATCAGCTCAATATTTTTTTTGGATTTTATTTTTAATGTTTCTATGAGACTGACAGAATGCCTCAAGCAAAATGCTAGTATTTCGTGGCACGTTTGAATTTGATATTTCTCTACTTGCACTCGTTGTTTGGTGTGGAGCCCTGAATTTTATGTTTTATTTCGCCTTGGCTGTCAGTACATTATTAGGCGCATTGTTCAACATGACATTTAGGTGAAATGCGCACAAGATGGCTCACACACTTAGAACACACGCACACCTACAAAAAGGAACCTCACACGCCACACTGACTTTCAACACTGGTGTGTATTTTTGTCTTCTTTTTACACCGATAAAAATAAAATTAATTTAAAAAGTGGTATCACACTTCTCTATTTTACTTTCTGACGCTCAGACGACTCTTACTGTGCGTGGTATTTTATCATCTTCGAAATATTTTCAATGTCTAACGCACTCGTAACCTTCGAATAGAGTCTAGGTATAACAACTCCTTCTCGGAAAGTGATATCGAAGGATACCTACTGTGTTGGACAAAATACTCGATAAAAGTATTTAAGTTAAGTTACTAAATACCTGCTTCATAAAGTATTTAAAATACTACTCAAGTTACTTTCACTGTAAAGTATCTTGAGTAGAGTACAAATACTTAGAAATGTATTTCAGTTACTTTTGAAGATACTTCCGCATTGCTTAATTTGTATCGACGTCATTGACAACGACAATTATGCAGCTACGCAAATCTGGGTTACCAGAATGGTTTATTAGCACGCAACAACACAAAACGGAAGAAAAAAGTATCGTAGGGCTATTTTATGCAGTCCGACTATAAAGAGCAAAATATTGTCACGAATGATAAATGATGAGGCGGCGAATAACTGAAGAAACTAAACGTTTAATGGGGCGAACTTGTTCCCAAAACAAAATAGAGAAAGGCTAGCGTCGCAGGCGTCGATGTCGGCGAAACAGCAGGATCGACCGCTGGGGCGAGACTGACTCCGGACCGCCACTCGGAGCACCTTTTGTACCCGCGTGGGTTTCTGGAACATTCGGCGTAGAAAGTTCGGCGCGTAGAACATTCGTAACTCGATCAGACGACAAAATTCTCGAACTTACCAGAATGTCAAGTTGAAGGAATAAATAAAAGAGAAGTCCGCTTTCTGGTATCGAACCGGAGCCTCCGCGAGAGCCTCCGCGCGAGAGCCAAGCGCGGTAACCATTCGGCCACGCGCTCGCTGGGCAACGCGCGTGGCAATATCACTGATAGATGTTACAAAACATTTCTGGGACAACAAGAAAGAGGTCGCTTTAGCTATTGGGGAGGAGATCAGACCGTGGCGCCCCAAGCGGTTAACTTTAGAACTAGATGGATGGGGACAACAAATACAATGGCTCAGCGCTCGGCTGACTTAACCGAACGCGGCGTCAGCGTTCGGCTGGAGTTCGTGTTCTCCGGTGAGGGGGAGGAGGGGCTCTTTTGTTACCACTCCGGCCTGCATGAACAATGCAGCATGCACGGTGCCCAGCTCAGCACAAAAGCCCAAGTGGGTCAAGTTCGCATCCTCTGACGACTGCTTTCGGGGGAGATCCGGCACTTAACGTCACTTCACTAATTGTTGGTATTTTTTCATTACACTGTGCCCCGCGCTCTATTAAAAAAGATGACACGAACATGCCCACAAGGCCTGTGGGCATGTGCACAGGCCTTGTGTTGGGTAAACACCGAGGTGTGGGGGTGACAAACGGGTCAGAGCGCTTCGCCAATAGTGACATCGCTGAATATCACATCCTGCGGCGCACCTTAGACGCATCGTTTAACTACAATCCATATTCCCTATACGGGGAGTTCACTATAAACGAACTTGGGACACGGATATGAGTGAATGGATAACAAAGAGAACCCACATAATAGCCACGGCAGTGGTCGCACCTTCTTCAAGTAGGTTGCGTTCAGAAAAGCACTCAACGTTGGGGGACACTTTGTTGGCATTTTGAGAGGTCATCCAGCTCCTAGTTCGTTTCCTGTACTGTTCTCTGCTTATCAATGTTCGCTTACAGACAGTGTTCGCGAGAGCAATAAGTGCCGGACTGACAACACAAAAAAGAAAAAAAAACCTCGACGTTTTGCTTTAGCGGGGTCAAATATACAAAAAGCAAAACAAAAATGTCTACTTTTTTGTGTGTGTCCACTTCTCATTTTCTTCTATTTGTTATTTTCTTGACACTCAAGTCTGCATTGTTCTCGTAGGTCGTTTCTCGGTCTGCTTGCGCCTCAGGGTGGCATCTTTACTTCCGTAAAACCACACCTTTTGTTTGAGGATTTTTTGGGGGAAACTCTATAGAAACAAAAGGCGCCTTTGGGAAGGCGAGGGGAGAACCTTCATTGTACGAACTTTGGGCTGAAATATGAGTCACAGTCGGCAAAAAAGCGATATTTTCACGAGCTCAGTTAAAGTCACCGTAGCTAATCGGAGCTAGCAACAGGATTCGGTTGCTCGAAAGAATGTTCACGTTTGCTCGTGCCACGCCCACGCCACTTCATACCGAAAAACTCGGAAAATGGCGGAATGTCAAAAATGTATTTAAGATAATGAGTACAAGATACTCGGAATTGTAATTAAAATAGAGTATTAAATACTCTCCATCAAAGGTATTTGCAAGATACCAAGATACTCCAAAAAGTATTTAAGATACAGTATCTTGAGTAGAGTATTTGAGATAGGCACAAGTCTTTGTATTCCTAACACATGTGTCAGTCGTCTTCACGACACTTGCTGCTATGATGATTTCTGTTATGAGTGGGTGATGATCATTTCTGATTATAGAGCAGTTTTTGATACTGGCTGAGGCATCCGCGGTTGTGGAAGTGAATGCGGAGAAGTCCTGAATTAGCTACACTTATATTGTTGTTATGTCCTCTTAATAGGACGTTAGCACATTTTCTTGTTCTACCTATGTACAGTTTGCCACACGAAAGGGGAAATGAATACATCACTCCTTCTGAGCAAGAAATGTAAGGGTTTTTATTGTTTTTCGTGCAGCCTGCATTGGTTTTTAGTATAGCGTTAATTTTTTTACATAAACATGAGAGATTGTGGCGGGCCGAAAAGTCAACATCAATATTTGCTCGGTTACCAATATTCTTGAGGTTATGGGATATGTTATAAATGTAGGGCATAACTTCCGGCAATCGGTTTCTGTTTCTGTCTTGTGACTTGCGAGTGTCGCTCCACCTTTTTTATTTATGCTTAAGGAGGCTTGCAGCGACTGAGGTTGAAAGGTGTGGTGGTACCCGCTCTTTGTATTTTGAATATTTCTGCTGCAAAGTTTACGTCGACTAAATGCGAGCAGGACTTCAAAATAAAATTTTTGAAGCACAGATTCACTATACCTCTTTATCTACTTAGAATGAGTCGAACCATAATTAGGGACCGGTTTTGTTTTTTCTAGGTTTACATGGCCAACATACACGACAAGGCCAAAGAAACAGTCTAAGGATCATAAATCTTATAGATCCGTGCTTATGAAGCTTATCTTTTGTCTCTAACTGGTCTAAACATATTTTAAAAATAGAGAGCGCGCTGTGCACAATGTTCGGGAAGTCTTGTTCGTTCATGCCTAGGAGTATTAAAATGCCATCTACGTAGCGAAACACTTTTGCCACTTTTGTGGGGTCTAGGCACTTTTGAAGTAATCTGTTGTGATGTGCGAAAAATAGATAACTGAAAATCGGCGCTATGCAAGATCCGATGCAGACTCCGTCTTTTGAAGGTGTCTGTTACCGTTCCAAGCTGCGAAGGTGGAATTGGGATACACTGTGAGCATTTACAGAAAAATGATTTGAGAAACGCCTCAAGCATTTTAGAAAGCTAAGGCACCAAACGAGTTTTTACTGCCATTGGTGAACTTTCCCTCGGAAGGTTACGGGAAAATGATTTTTAAGATCCTTCAATCCGAGTGGCATCGCCAAACACGACATTAACTTGATTACCTTCACTTTTATCTAATTGAGAACGTAAGACTTTAGGCGGGAAAAGGAAATGGCGTGAAATTTTCTTACAGTAAAGAAAGGACTACAGATTTTGTGTGGCGGCTCATCCTGAACCACCTGCGCTCCATCACGCCTAAGAAGACCGCCGTATCCAACTACCCAGTTCACATCATTTTAGACGTGCAGCTACCTCAACCCGTGCACCATGTCCGCAGCGCAGGGCCAAATTTCGCCGATAAACCCGAGAAATCGGCACCAGAACTTCTGTCACAAATAAGCCAAACCCTCTGCACGTCTTCTGCCAATCAAAATGGACGAAACTTAATTGAAAGAAATATCCTTGTGATAAAGAGGCGGGTTTTGTAATAATGTCCAATGTTCAGTTTGAAGAAAAAGCCCTATTAGCTATTGACTCCGCTTTTCCACCACCGTAATGACATCTCTTCAGCTAATAACAAAAGTGAAGCAAAGCGTGAAGCAAACGTGGAGCTAGATTTAAACAAGCTTTGCTCCATATCGGAAAAAGCAAGAATCTTAGCCTTTACACATTTTTGAGTGACAAGACACTCCAAGTTGACTGCCTCTTAAAATTTATCAATTACAAATAATGTACCTGGCAAAATCAGTAGCATTATTTTTACAAGAAGTAATTAATTGCTTAACAGTTGATCATCCCTGTTTGAGAAATATTTCAAATGCAGTCATCCGTTTCCTTCAAGAACTTTAGCGCCAAACTTCACCAGGCCGCATCTATTGACATCAAAAACCTATACTTTGCCTTGCCTGAGAGGCACCTCTTAGAGGGCATCAAAGACAGCATAAATTCGTTTTGTGCCTTATCCTTCCAAAATGACTCGGGCTATTCACAAAGCAGTTTTCTGGAATTGCTTACAGTTTATCTAAATTCCACTTTCGCAAATTAGAGCGCTAACATATACCTTAAAAAAACAAGGAAGTCTGCATCACATCTTGCATTACTGCATCACAGCTTGGATTACTTCAAAAGTGCCTAGACCCCTCAAAAGTGCAAAAGTGTTTCGCTACGTGAATGACTTTTAGTACTCTTAGACATCAACGAACGAGACTACCCGAACATTGTGCCCAGCGTAGCTCTCCAAATTTAGAACGTGTTTAGAGTCTTTGGAGATAACACATCAGCTTCCTGAGCAAGGATCTTTAAAGATTTCTAGACCGTAGACCGATCTGTTTTTCCTGTCATGTATGTTGGTTATATGAACCCAGAAGGAAAAAACGGCTCCTTAATTATGGTTTGGTTTATTATAAGATGGTAAGAAGAGAAATACTGAATCAGTGTTTAAAATTCTCTCTTTCAAGTTCTGCCAATATTCAGTCCAAGTTAGCTTTGCAGAACAAATATCCAGGATACGGAGTTCGGGATACCCATCACACCTGTCGACCTCAGCCTCTGAAGCCTTCTTAAACAAATAAAACGTGTGAAACGATACCTCACAAGCCACTGGGCAAAAACAAAAACCAAGGGTCGGCAGTTACATTCTAACATTCATAAGATATCACATAATCTCAAAACAGATTGTAACCGCGCATATATCGATGTTGTTTTTCGGCCCCGAAGTTCCCGGACTTATTAAAAGTTAACGCTACAAAGCCACTAC
>JAZHYW010060463.1:0-59802 GCA_037355805.1 Ixodes ricinus | reverse complement strand
GGGAGGAAAATACAGAACACTTTAAATGTATATCGAGGGATATCCGAGAAATCGGACCTAATCAGGAAATAATTATCATAGGAGACATGAATGCCTACTTAGAAGAGTTTGACGGATTCACAGATACAACTGGAAATATGCTAGAAGATTTCTGTGAGTCCTTGGACCTAGTGTTAGTTAATGCACAAGTAAAATGCGACGGCAAAAGAACGTGGGAACGAAACAACCCATACTCAACAACAGACTACTGCCTCATGTCCCACAAACTGTATGACAGGTTAAGGAAGTATGGAAATAGATGAGGAAGGAGCAAAAAGCTTAGGGAGTGATCACAAACGAATTAAGATTAAATTTGACGCATCCAAACCAGAACAACAAGCCCAGGAACAGAGCGGGTAAACCTAAACTAAGTGGAGCTTAAATACAAAAAAGTATCGAAAAGTATTGAGAACATAAGTATCGGAACAACCAGAAGAGAGTGGACGTATGAGGATCTAATAGGAATCTTTAAAAGAGAATTAGAGAAGCATCAAATAAACAAAGATGAAAGCAAAAACAAAGACACAAACCAAAAAGCTGGTGGGATAAGGAGGTCAAAGCAGCCATATTGCGGCGCCAAGATTTATATAGGGAGCATAGGTGGGCAAAAGAAAAGGGAAGCCTTGCCAGTTGAAATAGCTTCAAAATGGGAGAACTTTCAAGAGTGGAAAAGGGAAGCATCAGCTTTAATACAGGCCAAAATTGGAAGTGCAGGAGTGCAGTGAATGATGGAAGTAAATAAAAAAGATAGGAATGCGGCAAAAAGGTTTTGGGAGCACATTAAAGTGCAGGGGAGAAAGAAAAAGGATATCCAACACTGACCGACCACACAGGAGGGGAGAAGAGTAGAGGGGGAAGAGGCACGTTAATAAATTAGGCAGACATTCGAAGAGGCTTTCTCCCAGCTTGAGCAGAAAGAGACAGTGAACAGCACGGTTAGCAGCAGTGTTGAGGAGGAACAGGATATTGTGTAACGATGAAGACGACTACAAAAGAATGGGACAAGGCAGAAAGTAAGGTTCCAGCAGGTACAGCGACAGGCCCAGACAACATACCCATGGAACTCATAAAGACACTAGGAAAAACAAGCAAATTGAAGTTACGGTTAACCAAGTAATTATGGGGGAGGAGTACCCAATGATTGGAAACTAAGTAAAATGAGACTTTAATATATAAAGGCAAAGGAAACAAAGACATCATTAAGTTATATCGCCCGATAACGGTAACTTCAGTTTTATACAGATTAGCTATGCAGATAGTAAAGCGTAGAATGGAGCAATGGGCAGAAGATATGCAAATAATGGGCAAGCTCCAAAATGAATTCCGAAGAGATAGAAGACTGGAAGATAACATATTCGTCACCACTCAATGTATAGAAATAGCAATGAAGAACCAAATTCCTTTATGGTTAGCTTATTTGGAAATCAAGGGAGCGTACGATAATGTGAACCAGGAAAAAACTCTGGGGTCAGCTGAAGGAGTATCATTTAGATACAAATTTGGTTAGGTTTCTTCAGCAGGTGTACGCAGACAATAAGGTAGTGATAACATGGGAAGCAGAAACTACAGAACCCGCAGCAATAAAAGGAGGACTCAGGCAGGGCTGTCCACTGTCACCTCTGCTCTTCATGATATATCTCACTAAAATGGAAAAGAAAATAGAGCAGTGAAACTTAGGTTTTGATGTGAGTTATATGGAAGGAAGGAGAAATGTAGTACAGGTAATACCAGGACTGATGTATGCAGATGACATAGTACTCATGGCAGATAACCACGATACATTACAAGAACTAGCTGGAATATGTGGAGAGGAAGGGGACACCTTGGGCATGAGTTTTAGTAGCGACAAGTCTGGAGTAATGGTATTTAACGATGAAAAAGGGAACCCCCGAGGATTCAAGACATTGTAATAGACTATGTAGGAAAATACAAATATCTGGGAGTCTGACTCAATGAGAGAATGAAATATCTAGAGGAACACGAGGAGAATATAATTAGAAAAGGGAATATAAATTCATCTATTATGAAGCTCACGGCACTATGGAACTATAACAGATATGAAGTGGTCAGAGGTATATGGAAAGGAGTGATGGTACCAGGACTGTCTTTTGGCAATGCACTACTGTGCATGAAATCTGAGTTTCAATCAGGATTAGAAATTCGACGAAGAAGCGTAGGCAGATTGGCGCTGGGAGCACATTGAAAAACACCAAAGGAGGAGAGTGCAGGGGGACATGGGATGGTCGTCTTTTGAGAGCAGGGAGGCATTTAGTAAGTTGAAATTTGAACAAAGGTTGACCGAAATGGATGATACGCGGTGGGCACGGAAGGTATTCAAGTATTTATACATGAAAAGTTTAAACACAAAATGGACAAACCGAACTCGAAAGCTTACATTTAAATTCCTACACACTGGTGATGGGGGCTGAACAGACTACTTCAGTTAAAAAGGGGTGAAAGAGGCAAAGAGGAAAATGTGGAGGAGGAGAATGCAGGAGAAATCAGATTTAACAGTGCACAGGTCACGAAAGAAGGACATAAGAAAGAAAAAACTGTTTGACAATTCACTGGGAAGTGCTTTGCTGTTCGAGGCAAGAGCGGGAGTTTTGGGGACGATTACATATAGGGCTAAATTTCAGGAGACAGACACATTATGTGCCGCCCGCCATAATGATAGCGAGACACTAGAGCACTTGGTTTTGAAGTGCACAGGGCTTCGCCCTGCCCTCCCTGAAAAGGTAACGGATTTGGCCGGGGCCCTGGATTTTACTGGCGACGATGGAAGGACGGAAAAGAAAAGGATTACAGTGACAAAGAGACGATTAGAAGATTGGAGGAAGTTATCTAGGGAAAATTAAATGATGGACAACTAACTAGCACAGCTGGAAAAGGCGGGACAGAAGAAAATTGGGACTCCCACCCGCGTGGCTCCGGCCCCAAGTCTCTACTCTGTCTCCCAGCGGGTCCGGTGCTGGGGTAACGCAGACAAGGTTTGACCAGAGGAAAATTGGCGACTCCCTCGCCGGGGGAAGAGGCGGGGGAGATGTTTTTAGTTTTTTTTTTTTTTTTTGCCCGATCCCCCGAAGGTAATCCTGGTAATATCCCACACTGCCTGGTGATAGTTAGGGGGACAAATTTGGTCTTAAAAGGGCGGGAGGAATCACGTTTTTGTCTTTTTAGACTTAGGCTAGATGACGCAAGATACCGCCCGTTACAAAGGGTATAGCCATTAACATTCATCCATCCATCCATCCATCCATCCACCTCCAACAGTTTTTTTCTTCTTCTTTTTTTTCTAATATGTATGAAAAGGTTGGAATCGTAGATTATTTCATAGGAAAAAGAAGGAAGGAAACTTTTATTTAAAAATGACCGCATCTCCACGTGGTGAATGATGTTGATTGGGGCGAAGCTCTGGTGGTGCTTATGATACTGATTTTGTTCGTTTTCATCCATGTCAGGAAGAGAATGTGTGGTATGGAACGTGGTTATATACGCATTTGAGCATTTGACCGCAGCGCCCTCTCGTCTATAAACGTTGAGCCAATGCATGCAAAGTTTAACGCGATAATATATTCATTTGACAGCAGCGCCCTCTCCTGTATAGACGTTGAGCGGCTACATGCAACGTTTCATCCATGACATCCCCAGCTCTTGAGTTCCTACTACATATCAGAGCCACCTACTCGTCCCGTAGTCGCGGCCGACTGGGGAAGGCGATGGACTAGAAATCCGTTGGGGTTTCCCCGCACAGGTTCGAATCCTGTCGACTGCGCAAACATTTTTTTTTCTTTTTATGTGAGCATGGACGCCGGACGGACGGACGCCGGACGGACGGACGGACGGACGGACGGACGGACGGACGGACGGACGGACGGACGGACGGACTAGGACCCTAAGGAGCTTCGCCCCTAAAATACTTATATTGCCACGCGCGCCTCCGAGCAAGCGCGCCCATTGCCGAATTGTCATCGTGCTTGACTCCCACGCAAAGGGGCCGAGGTTCGATACCTTTTTGCTATTTCTGTATATGTCGCGTTCTGGGAAATTATTCGTCATTCTTGTCCAGCTCGCTTGCACCTTTGCATTTAATTGCATTATAATCATAACCCTGTTGCTTGTTCGAAAACCGAATGTTCTACGCGCCGAACCTTTTATGCCGATTCTTCCAGAAGCCCACGCATGAACATAAGGGGCTCCACGTGGCGAGCCGCAGTCAGTCTCGCTCGAACCTGCTGCTACTTCGCAGTGTTGCCGGATCGTGGGAAATGTCCAACCTTGTGTGGAAAGCCTAACGCCAAGGGGTAAAAATGAACTTAAATTGAACATATGAATTTTTAAAAGATAAATATATATCTTGCTTTACATGCGTTCGAATTTAGTTCCCCGTTGTCCCCTGGAGCTTTGTTTGTGAGAAATTTCCCACAATTCGGCACTTCGACGTCCGCGACGCTCTGCTGTTATCTTCTGTTTTCTTTTTGTTTGGGCACAAGTTTGCCACATTAAACGTTTAGTGTCTTTCGTTATTTACCGCTTCATCAATTGTCATTCATGACAATATGCAAAAAAATATATTAAACTTATAACAAGATACCGAGTGCAGTGTGCTTATACAAAACAAGCCAACATGGCATGAGTTCGAAGTCAACATTGCGCTCGTATATCGGGGTATTCGCAAGTACAATAGTATATGACTACAAGATTCGAAGAGGACTTATCTGGCCCTGTCTCTTTCTTTGTTATTTTCGGGGTGAAAGCGTTACCAATTATATCCGATGTTCACGCTGCTCGTGTATATGGCAGTCCTTAGCAGCTCGGTCCACTACCTTCCCATAACGCCATAATATCGGGATCCTCTTTTGTTTTCTCCACAATCCAAACTTTCATTCGGCTCAACTGTTGACGCGAGAAATGATCCCTCCAATCCCCAACTGTTCCTTTTCGAATGAAGTTGAGGTTCTTCATCTCTTCGCAACTTGACGAGAACACTTTTTCGAAAAGAATCTTCATGGCGTCTGGTACAGAGTCTGGGTCGTCGCGCAGAACTGCCTGAAACTTCTGCGGGCTAAAGGCGAACTGTTCCTTCATAAAGGAAACGCTGCTCATCCTGAGCACATCTTCAACGGCGTCCGGGCGTTGACTAAACAACTGAGCGGTGCTCTCTCCCAAGAACCCGGCCAACTTCAGAACAGTTCCTCGAGGATTCACCTTTAGTTCTTCGTACGTCAAAAAGAGAACATTGGGCTCTGCTCTTCGCTGGTACCAGGGCACCACGTGCTCGAAGAAATCCCCGTGATCCGTTTGTCCGCTGATGAACAAATCGAAGAACGTCTCGAAAGTGCCGTCCTGGTATTCGAGCACGGGCAGCATCTTCGTGTGATAGAAGAAAGAGACGCAGCAGTCCCAGGGATTCCGTGCGACGTACACGTACTTGGCACGATCGCTGTAGCGCAGCCTTGCCAGTGGCAGATGGGTCTTCATGAGCCTCGGTGGCAGGCACTGCCTCCAAGATTTGGGTCCCTAAGAGTTCGATGAAAGGAGTCCTCTTTAGGAATTCGAAGAAATTGGCCGCAGACTGGCCACCGCTCACGATGAGCTGAAGTATCTGTTGCACCCAGTGTGTCCCGCATTAGGGATAAGTGACGAGGATGATGTCATCTTTCTCTGGCACGAACTGAAGGGCCTGTCGAACATTTTCCAGGTTGAACTCGGTCGTCAGTCTTAATCCTTCCAGCTCGATGTATCTGGGACGTCGTTGGCGCTGCATGTCTCCACATAAAAAAAAAAAACATGCACATTAAAAAAAAACGTTATGTGCTGTAACGCATAAACAAGACTTTATTTTGTAATACGAATTGTTTTATAGGTTTTTTTTTGTCGTTTTTATTTAGGGAGTTTGAGTTCCGGGCGCAGCTCGGAACTTGAACTCGGATTTGGCGTGTTTGTTTTCGGATTATAATTATTGATGTTGTGGAGTTGGACCCTGTCGGCTTTGAAAGCTCCGATTCGTGAATGCTATGTTGGAACCAGAAGGGCGTTCTTAATTAAAACCCCTGCTCACAATAAAAAAAAATATATATATATCTATAAAGGCACAACTAGGACTAATCATATAAGAATAAAAAAATTGGTCGGCGCATAGGTTTACTACGCTGCATAAATTTCCTTAGAACTGCGGCCGCAGTTCTAGGGAACACGGGCAGCAGGACCTACGTTACCTGCTGCCCGTGTTTTCGGACAGATAACAAGCGAACTTCAAAGCGATTCATACCGGTATTGTTGATCTCGTAAGCTGCGCAATTTCTTACCTGTTGACGCTTCCGATGATAGAGGCTCGTTTGGGACACCTTATCATAGTATAAAGCTAATACGTAAATATATAAAAGCGCTAAAATTCTCTTTGGAGACAATTAAATGTCTTCCGGTTTGCCACCTAAAAGCACCGCTGAAGTGCGGGCTCAGCCGAAGCAGCCAAATGGTATAGACCGACACGCTGGCTTGACGTCACGGAGCTGCGGCGGCGCTGCGATCCCACCGAAGCCGCGTGGTGTGGGCAAAAGGGCGCACGTTTTGCATGGACGTCATAGCATTTCAGCATGCCGCAAAGCTGTGTAGCCGTTAATTGCACCGGAAGGTACAGCAAAAGTAACGGGGTGAGTTTCCACAAGTTCCAGGCTGACTTTGAAAGGAGCAGGAGGTGGATATATTCGTGGATCGAAAAGAATGGTCGCCTCGCGCGGACGACCGTTCGTGCGGCAAGCACTTTCTTGAAGGCAAGTGTAGCTTCCATTTCAATCTCCGTCCTGAGGCTTGCTTATGTGCAGGAAAACCGTCGTCTGATCGAAACCACCGGGATTTTGTTCCCACGGTGTTGGAGCACAAAACACCGGCCAAGCGCTCGTCGGTGGCACGCTAGGCCCGCGCTATCAGGCGGAAGAAGATCGGCGACAGAACGTCAGCGTTGTAGGCATTACGGAAAAAAGTAACGAGACACGTTACTCGTTACTTGAAAGTAAAAGGAACGCGTTACCGACCTACGTTACCTCAAAATAAAAGGAACGCATTACCGCTACCGATAAGAAGTAACCCATGTTACTCTTGCGTTACTTTTTTAATTATGTCTTAACTGGTTTTACTGTTTTGACGGTACAGGAATGCATAAAATCATATTTCAAGAAACATTTTGTTCATGCAGAAACTTAACATAATTACTTTATTTCTTTTTACGGTTTCACCTAAATACTCATGAGAAAAAATGCAAAGCAAAACGCAGAAAACTCCGAAATTCACGTAACTTAACGCCTAAAAACGCGGAAAAAATTGAAGTGTAATTCCTTTAAGACTTGGGAAGAAGAAGCAACGAGTAACATAACTACGTTACCCGTTACTTGAAATAGTAATGTAAACACGTTACCCGTTACTGTTTTGAAAAAGTAACGAGTACGTTACTAAGTTACTGAAAAAAGTAACGCGTTACGGGTAACGCCGTTACTTGTAGCGTGTTACTGCCAAGACTGCAGAACGGACAAAGCGTTACCGCTTGTCATGCCTTGTGTGGTCATGAGGGTCGGAAAAATATCATACCTTGACTCGAAGACGCTGTGTGTATTTAATAAATTAATAAATACACTTCAGCAGACCCACAGTCTGCTGATCCCGCCGGCAGTCCGGAAACCGACTCGAAGTAATCGTAGGCCTCGAAAGACTTGTACGCCTGCACCGTGTCGGCCGTCAACTGGCTTGGCGAAAAAACTAAATAAACGGCGACGTGAGCCGTCGACGTCGGTGGCAGCAACTTCTCGTCGGAACTGCACCAGGTCTTGTTTACGGCGTACGGATCGTCGAAGGCAACGACGTCCACGCACAGTTTGTCTCGATACCGCTGCCGTTCAGGCTCGGGTAGCGAGCTCAAATAGTCGGGCATAACTTACGACATACGTTGGCAGAAAATACGACGCACAAATACAGCTAGAAGCGTCTCTACAACGTCAACAACGAGCGCGCGCCATAAAATGCAATGGCGAAAACATGGAGAGCCGGGCCGCTTTTGCCCACATAGCTGCTGCGCATGCGCAGCCTTCGGGCCGTGTTGGTAAACAGAGCCGCTCCGCGTGCCGGTCTTTTGATATCAGCGTCAACTGAACTGAGAACACCCCGACACGTGTAGCCATAGGGGTATTACAATAAATTCTAGAGGCTCAGCTGGCGCTAGTGTCTACGGGACTTCCGGTTGCAAATTGAAGCAGACAGCAAACAGTCTACTTTTCCAGTCTTCCTGTGTATTCCTATGGGAAAACGTACGTGATATTTTTCACTTCGCCAGGGAATAATAGAAATCAGCGTAGTTCCTTTACTCGTAACGGGCACTGTGTAGCTTTGTTCACATTATAAAAGTGTAGTATATTTAGTTAATGTTTTTTTAATTACTGGGCGATATTTAAGTTAGCAAAATTGAGGCCCAGGTCTATGTTCTACAGCGTGTAATGTCAATGCAAGCTATCAATTCAAGCAAGAAATATGGAAAGCATTTACAATTCTCCGTAACGCCAAATTGGAGCGCAGCTCGTGAGGAGGAGGAGGGGAGAGTACGAAGGGAAGGGTATGCGCCTCCTCCTTTCCGCTAAAGTTAGCGGGAATATTGGCAATGTTAGATGCGTGGATGTCACCTGACGTCACGTGTGACGTTACCTGTTCCCGTGATGAGGTCACACGTGGCGTCACCAGGGTAACGTTTTGACGTTACCCTCGTGACCCTCACGGAGGTTACCCTCAGAGGGGTTACCCTTGTGACGATAACCCAGAGCCGGATTAAGGCATTTCGGGGCCCTGGGCTAAGGACGCTTCAGGGGCCCTAATGATGATGATGATGGCGACGATGATGATGATAATGATGTCTGGTTAAGGCAATGGACCTGGGAAATACTGCAGTTTCCTTTATTTTTTAATCAATAAAAAGTAGCCTCAAAATACAAAAAATTTACCATTCCCGTCTGGTTTCAGCTAGGGAGTACTCCGGCAAGACAACCGCGGAGGCGGCATGCAGCTTTGTTCCCTTCCCCAGCAGTGTCGAAGGCCGCACTTTCAAAGTGTAAGTGCTGCTCAAAAACACGTGTTTGCGCGCACGAGACACGAGCCCAAGTAGGGTGAAGGGGAAGGTGTTTATGACATTTCCCTTCCTGACAAAAAAAAAAAAAGAGGAGCGGAAAATTTTAGATCGTGGAGCCCCTTGCGTGTTTTCTTCGTTTGCTCGAAGCCGCTTTCAAAAGAAAGCGGACAAGCACCCTAAGGGGCCGGTCACCCACCCAAAGGGCCGGCTTTGTACAGGGATAGGAGTGTGCTACGCGAAGTGCGCGTTTGGCCTCGCTGACATCGCCATTATCTTTGTATATCCCTCTTCTCAAATGCTGCGGCAAAACAACATCGCTTTTCAAAATATCTTTAGGTTTCGTTTTTTTTTGTTTTTTACGAGCTTCCGTCATGGGGGCTCCCAGAGAGTGGGGGCCCTGGGCTGCAGCCCCTTAGCCCGTACCTTAATCCGGCCCTGCGATAACCCTCGTGAGGGTTACCCTCATAAGGGTAGCCCCCGTGACGTCACGTGTGACGTCACACGTCCCATAATGCAACGCGTGGTTACGCCGACACCAACGCCGCTGGACCCGCGAACGGGCGCCTAAGAGCTGCGCTCTAAAAGAAATATTAAAAAGTGCGTAGGGTTTATTCAAGCTGTAATAGCATTGAGATGACGGAAACGCAGTTTGTCACCAATGCACAGTTTGTTACTAATCCAGTACGTGTTCTTCGTTCAATAGCTCCATGCTTCATTCTTGTTGTCTGCTTTGATTGTTTGATTTGGCATATATTAGCATCCTTTTGGTGTTTTGTCAAGCTGATTCACTCTGTGCGCTTCATAGCACTGACTATATGCGTAAATACGTGCCATATAATAGCAGTCTGCAACGTCAACACGTATTATACATGTGCATTGAGCTATTTTATCGCAGAGTTCAACGCTATGGATTCCAAAGAAAAACGCTCTGACACATATTCTTGTACATACGATTGTAAAACAGTCTAAACTTTTTATTCTGTCACAACACTAAGCAAACTTCGCTCTTATAATCGAGCGCGAAGAGAGAACGCATTTGTGTTTTCCCATAAAAATGCATTACCGAAAGTCAGATTTAGACTGTTTGCTGTCTGCTTCAAAATGCAACAGCACACTAGCGCCACCTGAACTTCTAGCGTTTATTGTAATAACTCTATACGTGTAGTATTCAGATAACACCTGCCGGAACAGCGCGAACGTCATTTGAGATACAGTTTTAGGAGTAGTCAACAATACACCAACTCATGTTTACAAACAAACCGGAGCGCCCCTAGTGGACGCCACCGGCGCCGCGCATGCGCGATGCGGGTGTGGGCAAGAAGCTCGCCGTCACTCATAAACAAACCATTGGAATGGGATGTTGTCGGCGTCGGTGTGAGTCCCCGTGCTCTTTTTCGCGTTGGAATTGCTGATTCTACGTCTTCCTGGCAATGTCCAACTATACTTGAGTGGCCTCAGCGAAATTAACGAGGCTCGTTACACTGCAAAACGTGGCGTGAATAATGTAACATGCGGCGATTCATCCCGCGTGGACGCCGCAGAATGGACGCTAAAGCCTGATTCACATGGTGAGGTTCTGCTCGCTATTTTCAGTCATGACGTCGCTCGGGCTGCAAAAGCCTGAGCCGCAGCTGAGATGTCGACGTCGATACTGAAAATCGCAAGCAGAATCGGTCCGAGTGAATCAGGCATAATAAATCGGTGATGGCCACAGGTAACAATTATCAACATCGCCTTTTATCTACTGTTTACATCGAGCCTATTTACCCGAATCAACTTTCAAACTTAAACGTCTTTTGAGGTCTGCACTTCATATTGCAATTACCGGGTCAACGTTTGGTATCCGGTCCGCTGTCGTTTGAACGAGCAGACGATAAGCAGAAACGTTTGAGAGAGCAGGCGACAGCTCGAACGATGAGGCGGCCGTTTGAACCTGATGACGCACTGAACGTATTCCGCAGGTGGTCTGTGTACAACATGACATTTTTCCCGCGTGTTGGCACAAAAGAAATAAATCTGACGACCACAAGTATCCGTGAATTCAACCCAAAGTGCTTCCCGCCAGTGCTTAAAGTCTCCTGTAAGTTGAGGGGGTCCCTACAAGATGGTAGGGGGGGGGGGTCCAGACGAGATGTACAAGATGCACATAAAATAAACCCCACTGCTGACTCTGCCCACGCTGTACCTGCAACCCTCAAATTCTCAAATTGCTAATCCCCAAATGTCAAATCCCTGAAGACAAGCCACTTTATTGCAAGATATGATTTTGATTTCACTAGTGCTGGGGCTGTGGAGGAGGGTCTCAGACCATCCGTTAAATTCAGTGGGAGGTCCGAGACCCCCCGAGACCTCCCAGACTTTAAGCCCTGCTTCCCGCCCAAGCAATCGTGGTTCGACGGCGTCTGTTTTTCCTTTTTCACGGCCCCTGTTCACGTTCTTGGACGAACCGAGCAGGCAGAAAAAGCATGGAAACTGATCTTTAAACCTTTCCCAACTTTTGGCACAGCCCCAGTTTTGACGAGAAGGCAGGTCTTTGTCGGGTTTTTCACAAAGTAACACGTGAATGTACGTGCCCCACGGCGACTTCCGCCCACAGCACCAGGCCGGAAGTGCGCCCGACGCGCCACCACCGCGCCGTGACGTAACAGATATGAGTTCGTGTATAGATAATGCCATCCACCTTGAACAACCAAAGCCTGTGAACAGCCTCCCGTATACACGAACTCATCTCTGTGACGTCACGGCGCGGTGGTGGCGCGCCGGTCGCAATTCCGGTCTGGGGCTGTGGGCAGAAGTCCCCATGCCAGACGTGTATTTTCGCGTTGTTTTGAAAGGAATCAGACGAAAACCTGCCTTATCGTCAAAACGCCGCGACTGGGGCCGTACCAAAAGTGTCGAGAAAGGTTTGAAGGTCAGTTTTCACTTGCTCGGTTCGTCCGAGATTCTGGATAGGTGCCGTGAAAAGGGAAAAGCAGACGCCGTCGGACAACGATTGCTTGGGCGGGAAGCACTTTGGGTTGAATTCACGGATACTTGTGGTCATCAGATTTATTTGTTTTGTTCCAACATGAACGCCAGAAAACCGTCAAGTTGTGCGGACCACCTGCGGACTACGTTCAGTGCGTCTTCAAGTTCAAACGGCCGCCTGATCGTTCAAACTGTCGTCTGCTCTTTCAAACGTTTCTGCTTGTCGTCTGCTCTCTTAGACGACGCCGGCCCGTAGACCGAAAGTTGGCCCGGTCCTTGCGATAAAAAGTAAGTCCATGCCTCAAAAGACTTAAATTTGAAGGTTGGTAAGCAGGCTCGTCGTAAACAGTAGATACAAGGAGATATTGATTATTGTTACCAGCGGCCATCACCGACTTGTTATGCCTGATTCACTTGGTCCGATTTTGCTTGCGATTTTCAGTATTGACGTCGACCATCTCAGCTACGGTTCACGCTTTTGCAGCCCGAGCGACGTCGCGACTGAAAATTGCGAGCGAAATCTCATCAGGTGAATCAGGCTTTAGCGTACATTCTGCGGCGTCCACGCGGAATGAATCGCCGCATGTCAGATTATTCACGCGAAGTTTCGCGGTGTAACGAGCCTCGTTAATTTCGCTGACGCCACTCATGTAGTCAGACATTGCCAGGAAGACGTAGAATCAACAATTCGAATGCGAAAAAGGGCAGGGGGACTCACACTTACGCCGATAACATCGCGTTTCAATGGTTTGTTTATGGGCGACGGCGAGCTTGTTGCCCACACCCCCATCGCGCATGCGCGGCGCCGGTGGCGTCCGCTAGGGGCGCTCCGGGCGCTCCGGTTTGTTTGTAAACATGAGTTGGTGTATAGACGTTTGTAAGCAGACGCGCTTCAAGAGTCTGGCCACCTTGGACGGAAAACGCTTTGATTGGGCGCCAGTCTGAAAACCTTGGGTACGCCTCAGGAATGGTTGATTATCAGACGACCCACACACCAGTAGCAAGAGGCCGGCGCCCAGAGGCCGTACTCGCAAACGTGTAAACCTCCACGTATAACGTCGTCGCACTCGGGTGGCGCCAAATCAGCAGTTCGGCCAGAACCTGACGCAACCTTCCATGCATGGACTGGACACGAGGCCCAGTCGAAAGCTGACGCGGCACTCGTGTTTGGACTGCTCTTGATTTCACCAGGATGACGTTCAAAAGCGGGGATTGATTATTTTAGGTGGGGTTGGGCAAGTGGGCTTTCTTGCATTGTTTCTTGCGTTAGCATTAAAACGCTCGTTTTGTCGAAAACCCGGTGGTGTATTTCGTTTGTCAGCGCCGGCGAGAGAGGTAGAAGGAGGGGGAAAGGGGTGACGCGTGGGACGCTCCCATTGGTCCGAAGCGCTGACGTCAGCACGCGTCTCATGGGGGACGTCAGCACGCGTCAACCTCTCCCTCTCTCCTCGGCGCTGACAAACTGACAGACACCGCCGGGTTTTTGAGAAAACGAGCCCTTTCGTTTTCGTCAAAGTCACGCGCACAGCTGGCGCTGTGCGCCAGCTGTGTGCGTGACTTTGAGAGAGGAGGAGGCGTCGCGAAACACCTCCTAGATAACAAAGCCGTAGTGCTGGATGAGATGGCGCCATCAGAGATGGCCAACGCTGGACACGTATTGGAAACGAGTGCCGCGTTAGCGCTCGGCTTCGAGTCAAGTTTGAGCCGAATGTTGACGCAATCGTCGTGTCCAATCTTTGCCCTGCGTTCTCTGATGACGCCATCTCATTCAGCACTATGGCTTTGTTATCTAAGTGTTGTTGCGCCGCGGCGCGGTGGAATGCGGGCGTGCTCAGTTGCCGCTCTGCCGTCGCCGGTTGTTCTTCGCTCTCGGTTTTCGTAGTAGCCGTGCGTGGGCTGTGATGTGTGTGTGTAGTTAAAATGTTGGATGCGATTCCCTCCACGAGTGATATGGATGCGGTTCCTTCTACGAGTGGTATGAATGTGGTTCTCTCCACGAGTGATATGGATGACCGTATCCAAGGTCTTCGACGTACTCTGACAGGCAGAGTACAGAAAAGGGGTGAAAAAAGAGTACAAGAAGGAAGATATATTGGTAGATTCTTAAGGAATCCGTTAGCATGACCCTTGGGAAAGGCCACACCGCCCCCCCCTTTTTAGAAACCCTAAACACTGAACCGGTAACAAGGTCAAAAGGGGGCAGCAGAAAATAGAGGAAGCAAAACAGAAAGCCAGAAGAGAAAAATGGAGGGGTCAGCGTTAGCGTTTCCCAAAGGGGGACGTGTGTGGCGTTTCCAAGAGGCATGCTAACGCTTTTCCTAAGAATCCACCAATGGGTCTTCCCTAATTAATTTTTTTATCGGATGTCTGCACTTGTCGCTCATGACTGAAAAGGGTCACAATCGTACAAACTAATCTATATTAAAGGTTTCTGTGCGCGTGAGGATGAGCAAGCAAAATCTAGAACTCTAGTTATTAGTCACCAGAACAATTTATTTAATTGAAAATTATTAAAAAGAAACTAAGCGTATAACGTTCCCAGTAAATAATTATGACGGACTCTTCTTTAAAGGAATCCACGAGCAATTCCAGTCACACTCACAGGCGAGACCCTAAGGTCGACAGGAGTACATTTTAAACGCGTCGCGTGGTATGGAGGCAACAAAACTAAATACTCGTTCCCCCCACGGTAACAAATACGAATGTATATTTATTTATGTATTTATTTATTTTGTTTATTTTAAACACACTGCCGCCCGTGAGACCAAATCAGGTTGGTAGGTATGTTAAGAATAAAAGTCTGGGGATTGATAACGTCTGAAAATAAATCGGGCAGCTTTGTAAGCGTTCTATTTTGTAAACGTTTTGTTTCGTGAATGGCTCCCAAACTTGGCTTGCATATTCAATCGTTGGTGTGGTGATATCAGTGACTTATGTGCTGTTAATTTGAGCGCTGGACCGGCAAATTCTAACTTCCGTCTAAGTGTCCAAAGTTGTTTTTTAGCACTTACTAATTGAAAACATTTTGATGTTTGCATTTCAACGCCTTATATTCGTGTATACTCTTTGCTTTTTATTAATTTCCATTTACCAATCGTAACACTAGCTTGTCAATTTCTATATATACTCGTTTACGTTTTTATTATTGGATGTCTGTATTTTTTAAAAGATAATTTTACCATCGGCAGAGTGTTTGAATTTTTTCCCCAGTTTCAAATCCTACTAGGTTCCTGTCACTGATATGAATGAATGGCAGCGGCCCAAGAAGAAACCCCTGAGGTACTTTTGATATCAATACCCATCAGATAAGCTGCAAGCCTTCTCAGAATTTTCCGTGCAGTCGTCGCCATCTTGAATCGTGCAACTTTCGGTAGGAAGAAAACATTGTTTTGACCAGTCAACTGGAAGGTGTTCACGTTTTAACCACTATATGTCAATCCCTCTTTTCACCTCTTCCATAACTTTTTACTTGCTCCAAATTGCAATGTCTTGCTTCTTTTTTACTTTCTCCCCATACCAGATAGGTGAACTATGTGGCTGAGAACGAGGGTAAACGGTAAAGGTCTATATACTTAAAAGGACACTGACACCCCACACAATTTTTTTTTCGTTTTTTGCCGGGCGATTTGTAATGGTGTCGGAAGACTACCCAATTAGTATTTTGCTACAGAGTCACATATATGTTTTAGTAAAGCAAAAAAACGCAACTGCTCCAAACCGAAAGCGAAACCTCCGCACGGAGGTCGGAGAAATATAGAGGATGAGAGAGAGCCGAAAGCCACGTGGCTACACCCAACCGTGCGATTGGTTTTTAGGGGCGAAGCTCCTTGGTCTAGCCTTGTCCGTCCGTCCGTCCGTCCGTGCGTCACATAAAAAGAAAAAATGTCTGCGCAGTCGACAGGATTCGAACCTGTGCGGGGAGACCCCAATGGATTTCTAGTCCATCGCCTTAACCACTCGGCCACGACTGCGGGACGAGTAGGGGGCTCTGAGTTGTGGTAGTAACTCAAGAGCTGGGGTTTCTGTCATGGATGAAACGTTCCATGTAGCCGCTCAACATCTATACAGGAGAGGGCGCTGCGGTCAAATGCGTATATAATCGCGTTAAACTTTGCATGCATTGGCTCAACGTTTATAGACGAGAGGGCGCTGCGGTCAAATGCTCAAATGCGTATATAACCACGTTCCACACCACACATTCTCTTTTTGACATGGACCGTTGACTTAAGCGGTGGAGATACGTTCCCACGGCTTCTAGCGGATCTAAGCTGATCCGCTAGAAGAACCACTGGCTCTGCATTTCACTGACCATAAAGCAGTAATAATGAAGTCGAAACGGAACCCGGAACTCAGCACTACCTATGAGCAATAAAAAACAATCAGCACCATCAGCACTACCTATGAACAATAAAATCAGTATCATCAGCACCACCAGAGCTTCGCCCCAATCAACATCATTCACCACGGGGAGATGCGGTCATTTTTTCCCCGCGTGCAGCAGACGAAATGCGTTGCGGGAATTGTTTGCCGTGCGATCCCTTTTAGTTATGTTTGTTCCGCTCGCTGGTATATACTTCAAAATGAGTTGTTTTGAACATTGAAGAGTTGGAAATGAGTAGTGAGTGCCCGTGGTGAATTCCCATGATCGGCTCCGAAAAGAATACCCCCAACATGTTGCATAAAGAGCTGCCTCACATGTCCTGCATCTGAAAGTGGCATTGTGCGGCAGAGTCTGCACAAGTTTCCGAAAGATCAACGGGATCGGGACCAATGGCTGGCTGCAATTCCTGTAGAACAGTTACGGGCACCTCGGAAAGCGGACGTTACCCGATTCATATGTTCCTTGCATTTTGTGGAAAGTGACTACATTGAGTGCGCAGGTGTCAAGAAGGGAATCCCATACCATTTAGTTCAGCGACGTATCGTCCACAACATTTTTTTTTTCAGTGATAATTGTAAAAAAGTTATGTAAATATCGCAAAATGTTTGACAAAAACAAAAGTACGTTTACATTGGGAATTTGGGCTCGCTGTGTGCGAAGGTAGGTAGATAGAAAACGTTTATTGATAGTCAAAAACTACGAATAGAAAGATTATCCGCGCCGCGGTGATCCTCGGATCTGGCAGCCTCGCGTTCATGCGTGATTATGAGTAATGAGGGATGACTGTGCGATGGGTCATGAGGGGTGTTTTCATATGGAGTCCCCCAGATCTGCCTTGGCATATACGAAGTCCAGAAGTGACTGGAGGATCTTCGTCCGGCGTTGGGCTTCTCCCTGCGGATGCGTCCAGTCCACGAGTCTCTTGGGTCTCTCTTCCTTGGGTAGCGTCTCGATGGCTTCCACTCTGCACAAGGCTAGAGCTTGGCATTCCCATAGGAGATGGTCGAGCCTGGCAATGGCTTCTGGATCCTTGCATCTCTGACATCGCGGGTCCGGAGGGACCGCGTTGCGTCCGTCGTAATTGCGAGAGGTTGATGTGGTACTTGAGCCTTGGCGTGACCGCGCCTTCGGTACGGATGCGCCGAAGTTGAACCGTTTCCTTTCTCTTAAAGGTGTTCGCCGGAAGCAGGTAGTACTCGGGCTGCCACTTTTCAGCTAATTGAATGTTTCGAATCTTGCGACATCTACGCAGCTCTTCGACGGGGTCGTAGCATGCCGTGTCTTCTGGATGTTCGACTGACTCTTTGCAGTTGGACCCCTGTTGGGATGGCAACTGAGGAATTCTTCTCATCCCGCACTGTGCCGCTGCGTGAGCCATGTCGTTTCCTGAGATCTTCTGGCGTCCCCGGGACCCATCGTACACTGATTCTTATGCCGTGCTTCTTGTATAGGCTGAGCGCCGTGTCGAAGATGGCGTGTACCGTCGGGCTTGCAGTTGCCTTGAGGTTGTACATGTTTCGTACTGCCTCCTGGGAGTCCGTATAGATGACGAGGTTTCTCGTCTTGCCGGGGAGGTGCCCGTGTACTCCCAGCGTGAACAGCAGAGCCGCTTCTTCTACCGCGTCCGATGTGAACTCCGTGCCTCGTCCGCAGCTAGTAGCAATTTCAAAGGGATGTCCCCCTTACCTCTGTAGAAGACTGCTCCTGCGGTATACTC
Source organism: Ixodes ricinus (assembly GCA_037355805.1). NCBI lineage: Eukaryota > Metazoa > Arthropoda > Arachnida > Ixodida > Ixodidae > Ixodes > Ixodes ricinus. Next base: position 41,592 of record JAZHYW010060463.1, on the reverse strand, counting down.
CTTCCTTTTTGTCTCTCCATCGACGTACACCACTGTGTTTCGCTGGCTTGCCAGCAGCTCCTTGACCTCCTTCTTGTGCTGTTGAGCGTACCTTTTCCTGCGGGCTTTGTGTCGCTCCGGGTTCATATTTCTTTGTTGATATTTCTTGGAGGATAGCTGCGTAAGTGCACCGTCAGTGCACTTAACTGAGAAAGAGTTCGCCTTTTTGTGTCGGGAACCAGAATTTGTGTACAAATAGTATGTGGGTTTCAATAAACGTTCAATTGTAAGTTAGCGCTTGGTCCTGTCTCGTCTACTTCGTGTCCTCGTTTTTTAGGCGCTTTACAAATTAAACATGTATCAACTAGCCCACCTATCTATTTTACTGCACTTCCTTTCCTCTACAACGGGCTCTTTTCTAACCCCTAACCATGCGTCCTCGGGGACGCATGGTGGACAGACATCGAGATTGCCTGAGAATCTGCTGCCACCGCACATGCAGCAACGCTGGAGCAGCGGAGCGGACTTGCCGGGACTTTCTGCGATTGGCCACACAGACCACGGAATTCCTGTGGGAGCAACTTAGGGCCACGTTGTCCAAGAAGAAAAAAGAGAGGCCCTAAGCGCCACCCCCCCCCCCCAGTTGCGTCGTTTTTCTGGGTAACTCGTCGGGCACCAAAAGAAGTGACGGAAGTGATCGAATTTGGACCGAAGTACTGCCTACCGCCTCGTCTCAACCCCATCGAGAAGCTGAGCTTCGCACGCTCCCTCGCAGAGAGAGCTCTAGCTGATGAAAAAGATAGGTGCATTTCAGAAGCAGTCGACATTGTGGGACGCAAGCCAAGGGTACAGCAGAGGCCATTCAAGACTGGACACGTCGTTTCCTTCTTCAAGGACCACAACCTCAAGCTTCTCGCGGCAGACAAAGAAGGTGGCTTCGTGATGCACCCGGAAGGTCCCTTCGGGGACAAGTCAAGGGCAGCCATCGCAAAGAATTTCAGGCAAGTGAAAAAAGTGTCCCCAAGCAAGATCAATGTGGCAGCCAAAGAAATGTGTCAACGCCTGGAACTGACCAGCCTGGCAAAAAGGTTCAACAGGCCAAGAAGTACCAGCCACGATCGAAGAAAGGCGTTTTGCCTTTTCCGTCTGCCCACTCCAAATTAGTGAAACAAGGAATTGTGTCGTCGTTGATGAGAGCCTAGACAAGTTGTGTAGGCATAACATGGGCGAAAGCTTTCTTGATCAGTTGCGACGCCTTAAAACGGCAGGCTATCCATCGCGTTTTTTTAAAGGAAGCGGCCGGCCAGAGAAAAAGACAAGACCGGTGGTAATCCCTACGTCCACGGGCTGTCCCACAGCCTGAAAAGAGTCGCCGCACACTTTGAGGTGCCCGTGGTGTTCTGTGCGCCGTCAAAATTGTCCAGTCTCTGCTCAAAAGTTAACAACAAAAAAGAAAAAACTGAGGCTTGCTTCAAGAAACACGCCGCGCAGTACATTGAATGCGCAACGTCAGTTGTCTACGAAATACTTATGACTTCCGGAAAAGCGTATATGGGGCAAACGGGGAGATGCATCAACGATTGAGCCCGCGAGCGTGCCCTATTTGTTAGAAGTTCCCCATCGGGGACTCTAGCAATTCACTGTGATAGGTGTCCGTGCGCGCCTAATTTTGAAAAAACAAAAATAGTTGGAAAATTAAAAAGCAAAACTGAGAGAGAATTGTTTGAGGCCTACTGCATCAAAGCAAAGGGCGAGGATAGCTGCGTAAATGTACCGTCAGTGTACTTAACTGAGAAAGAGCTTGCCTTTTACAGCGAAGCTGTATACCTCAACCAGACAAGGAAATTTTCGTGTCGTTGGCGTTGTAAGCAAAAAACTCCCGGCGAACAATTGAAGGCAAAACAGCATATCTCCTTTGAAATCAGGCATACAGCATACAGCTCAGTATCCGTTTCAGTAAAGAAAACCACAAAACAAGCATCAAAACCACATGATGGATGATAAGGCACGTGTGAACAATATATAGGAACACCCTCCCACGCGTTCCGGTAAAGATTAGGTTTGCAGCTGCTTCGAAAGGGGTTGACGTCATTCGAAGCCCTCGTGTGAAGTGCAAACCGCATAATAGATGATAACGGCGCTTGCGAACAATGCGAAGCACGTTCCTTCTCCCCGCGTGTATTTCCCGGTAAAGATTACGGTTGCGTAAGCTACTCCGAGTGGAAAAGTACCCAACAGCATAGAAATCACGTAGTGAGGTCACCACGCTTTCGTATATAACATGTGTTTCACCAATGCAACTCAACCAACCACCATTCATGGATCATGCATTGATTTAACCTTAGCAAAGAATATCTCTACAGTGAGAACTGAAAATCTCAGTGTGTATCACACTGATCATAAAGTAGTCGTGAATGTCGTTGTGAAGTAATAAAGGGTGTGGTTAAGTACATTTCACTTGTCTCTGGTTTCACTCTTTTTAGAGCCACGTGTTAGAATTTTCAAGTGACGTCGCAATGGGTAATCGTTGTGGGTGTCGTTTACAGCTTCGCTGTCCAACCACCTTCACAGCGTGGATTGGAGCGACAGTCTTTTTCTGTCGGGAGCCTAACTTTGTGTACAAATAGTAAGTGTAGATAGTTGAGCGTGTTGGTTCCTAATTTACAATAATGAAAGAGGGACATTTAAGACAAACAGACAAGACAGGCAGACAGCCTGTCTTGTCTGTTTGTCTTAAATGTCCCTCTTATTGTAAATAGTAAGTGTGTGTCAATAAACGTTCAGTTGTAAGTTAGCGCTTGGTCCTGTCTCGTCTTCCTCGTGTCCTCGTTTTTAGACGCTTTACAAGTTAAACATCGCCATAGGTACTCAATGCTCATGCTTCTTGGCGATCGCCAAAGAAAGAAGCCGTTTCAGTGTGGGACATAGATGCTCATTCAGAAAGACCCGTGTTTCGTCCGAAATGCCAACGTGGCTGTTGCTGATACGGCTTTTGCGTGCCTTCTCAAGAACAGTGCCCCTTTTCTGCCTACTTTAAAACTGCATGATAACGCTGCTCTTGCCCTCCTCTTGGGTTGGCACGCGATGACATGCTTGATGATGATGACATGATGATGATGACATGACATACAACCCTCATTTGAAGTTGCGGACACCTCGGCCGGTGACATTTTCATTATCCTTTTGCACAATCCCTTTTATTTCTATATTAGACCTGCGCGAGTACTGCTCTCCTTGAACAACCCTCATTTGAAGTTGCTCAATGACGCCTTCGTTTTATTCGCACCTCGCACGCAACTCCTGATTTTCTCTCTTTAAAGCATGTCTCTCTTCACGTGCCTCTTTGAGCTTTTCCGTCATGTCCTCAAATTCCTTGTTTATGAAGTTCATACTCTCTTGCATCGACATTATTTCAGTCAGAAGCTCACGAAGATCAGTACACTCTTAATCTGGGGCCGGCAAACGTCACGGCCAAAGCCGTGACGTTCAACGTTATCAGGACTTAGCCGCGAACTGATCCGGCACCGTCAAAGTTGCCGTGTACAACGTCACGGCTGCTGTTCGCCCCTTCCTCTTTGATGGTGCGAATGGCTATATAGGGAGTATTCACTGGCCGTCATAGGTGAGCTCGCTGCTGCTTTCTTACCACAGGAGAAGAGCGAGAGGGAAAGATGCTTTTGTACGAATTTTGAGTGGCAAGTTAATCTTCTATAATCTTCTAGAGGGAGAATAGCGACGTTTGAAGAAGCCTGGAACCTACACTCTTGAAGTTGGAAACAGCTGTTCGTTGTTAGATTTAATATTCGTAAGTAGTTACTTACTCGAGTATGAAGTGTCTGTTTACGAGGATATCTTTGATCATAAATTAGTATTTTCATGTTTCGAAACTGCTAAAATTTGCACACGAACAAAGTGTTCTATCCATTTTGTTTTTCTAAAGCGAACGACAAAAGTGTGCTAGATTACCTCGATCTGTCATTTTCTCGGTTTTCAACTTTCGATGGTACAAGTGACGTGGATTTTTCATGGGCTGAATTTAAGCGTATTGTTACCTATTGCTTAGAACATTTTTATACCCAAACGGAAGAAATCAATAAAAAAATCAAATCTATGGGTGACCCGAGAGGTCGTACAACTCAAGCGTAAAATAAAACGCAGACGTCGTAAAAGAAAGGGAAACAAGGAAGAGTTCCTAGAGCTTTCATGTCTTTTAAAGCAAAAGCTGAGTTCAGCGAAGGAACGTTATTTTTCTGAAACCCTACCGAATTTTATGAGAAATTCACCCGACAAATTTTGGCGTCACATAAAACTTCGGAAAAAAACGATTAGAATATATCAATGAAAGCAATGAAATTGTGACCGATCCAAAAGATATCGCCGATAGGTTTAATAACTATTTCCATAGTGTGTTTGTTAATACAGACGGTGCTATAGAGGACTTGAGCTTCAATGCGACAAGTACTACTATGGAGGATATAATAATCACTGAAGAGGGAGTCTTTTCATTACTATTAAACAGACGTAAAGAAGTTAGCCGGGCCAGACAAAATACCAAACGAGTTTTTAGAAATATATGCAGAATGGGTTTCAAAATATCTTACCATTATTTTTCAAACATCACTAAAACAACACCACGTACAACCCGATTTGTGGCGTGCGAGGGTCGTACCAATTCTTAAAAGGAAGTAAGCATAATATTGAAAACTACCGCCCCGTATCTTTAACGCGCATATTTTGCAAATTATTTGAGCATATCATTTCTAAAGCATTATACAAGTATTTTGAATCTTCCAACATTTTTCATTCTAACCAACATGGGTTTCGCCAGCAACTATCGACGGTCATGCAACTCATAGAAACATTTGACCGATTTTGCCGCTTCTTCTAATGAGCGAGGACAGATTGATGCGGCGTGCCTTGCCCTTTCTAAGGCGTTTGATAGAGTACCACACACTGAACTGCTTCATAAACTTTCTTTGCATGGTGTAAATCATAGCGTGATATTGTGTATCCGGGCGTATTTATCTAATCGGGTGCAGTATGTAGAGGTTAACGGTGACTGTTCAATTGTATCTGAAATGCCCTCGGGCGTCCCCCAGGGGTCAGTACTCGGGCCAGTATTATTTGTAATTTACATTAATGATATCGCGGCGGAAATAAACCAAGGGGCTACTGTGTGGTTATTTGCGGATGATTGTCTGGTATATTCATATTTTATAAATTTTTTTCTTAAAAAAAGAGGGAGAGAATTAGATGAGTGCCATCTCCACCATGTATTTATCAGGCTTGGCGAACATTAGCCTGAGGGGAAAATCGTCATGGTAAGTTGTCTAATTAACTAAAATCTGCTAAATAACATTTATTTTAATTACTGGTTTTGGGTGTCATGTTACAGTTGCAGTATTGACGGAAATTGCTATTAGAGGCCGGACCAATTAAAATTACATGCGAAAGGTAATTGTTTTTTTAGGTTATTATTGACTTAAATAATTTTCACGCTTTTTAGCCTCATCTAAAAATTGCGAGCAAAGAGCGCCGCAAGCCCTGCCCACAATGACGCTTAGAAGAAGACGTCATCAGAGTCGGATGGCGCTAACTCGGCTATTGGGCCCGAGCCTGACCATCGACGCGCTGATTGGACACGAGCTTCAGCCGAACCCTGACACTGCACTCGTGCCCAATCTCACGCCTCGATCGATCTGACTGGGACGACGCGTGCGGAGGCCTTCTGTGTCGGTGGTGTTGACCCACCAAGGACGCCCTGTCGAGAGAGTGACGACATAATTGAAACGACTACGTCGCTCTTCCAAGCTTGATTGGGGGCAGGACTTGCGGCGCTTTTTTTTGCGCGCAATTTTTAAATCTGGCTAAAACAGGTGAATATCGATAGATATCTCAAATAAATCTATTACATTTTCGCTAATTCTTCTAATTGGTCTGGCCTCCATAAACATACTGGCACTAGAGGTGCCAAAAGATACTCGGACGCAACGCCACTGACAAAAACGTCTCCTGGTCTCGATAAAATCATAAACATAAAAGCGGACCTTTTTTTTAAACTCACTCATAGAGCAAATGCAACATGAGCCCTAAGAGTAATAATGTAAAAGTTAATTAACGAGTTTTAGATAATTAACCACTTATCATGATGACTATCACATTACCGTATTTACTCGAGTAATAGCCGCACTGTTTATGAACAAAACCGGAGGGTTCGCTTTCCCGCGGAACACATGAATTGCCAATCACCGCGATTGACAGCATGATTCCAGTGGTTTACAGGACAGAGATAACGTCTTGGCGCGAAGATACCATCTGTGAAGATTGCATTTGTATGGAGAATCATGTTCTCGATCTAAGTATTCGCTATGCTATTTATGCGCAAGGCGATGATTAGCAGTATATGTGTTTTGCGGGAAAGCAGACGCAAGGGCCTTGTTCATAAATAGTGTAGCTATTACTCGAGTAAATACGGTATATAATGTCCACCGAGCCTGATAAATGCATTGTGAAGACGGCACTCATCTAACTCTCAGCCAGAGATGGCAAAACTACTTTCGAAAAGTAATTAAATTACATTACTAATTACTTTCCTGGAAACAGCAAAAATGTAATTAAATTACATTACAAATTACCACAGACTGAATGCAATGACATTACATTACAATTACTTTCCAGAAGTAATGAAATTACTTTGAAATTACTTCGACATTACTTTTGAATACCTTGAGGCAGTAATTCGCGCTTATTTTACTTACCGTATACACCAACACAGTGTTTACAAAACAAGCACTCGTTTGCCCCCCCAGCGCGTGTGCAGAAACCAGATCCAGGAGAAGCGAGGTGCTGCGCATGCGCAGTGCCGACAGCACCGCCACCGCAGGGATGTGACGTCAAAGAGCTGAGTTGGTCTAGATGTACCAAAACTCCGATCTTCCTGTTTACACCGCAACAACCTTATGCTGTCTAAAGTGAACCATACTGAACAGTGGTTTTACTGGCGCACACGGCATATGTGTTAAACATGATGAATAGCTTCTTTAGACGTGACTCAGAAAGACAGTCGACTCGCCGGTTTCGCTGTTCATTCAACGGTGAACGTTCTTACCAAAAGGGTGATATGTTTCCGTCTTCCTGATTTAAAAGTTGTAATCCAAATCCTTTTTTTATTATTATTTGTTTTTAATGTCGGGCAATGGCAGTTTGTTCTTAGTCGTCACGTGAAACGTTTCCCTTCCGCCTCGGACACAGTCTAATTATATTCTCCCAAGAGCCTATTCTCGGTCATTCCTTTCAATGAGCATTTTTCCCAAACACCCGAAGATTCCAAGTTTCTGTGCATTGTCTCAAAAAGATCCTGGATAGTTGCTAAGCAGAAGCGTCGCCCGTTGAGGAATGGCGCGAGCTTCCTAAATTGTGTACTTCCCCAATAAACGGGCGGCAATATCTGCCTGTAGGCTTATTCCCGAATAAACTTCCCAAGGGAAGGCAGCGAGGCATACCTGCTTTGCTTGAGGACGCCTGAAACTTTCTGGGGCTTTGACAAGGTTTTGGAATTACCTATTTATTCCGGTCGTTTGTTGTTCACAATGGTCGAAGCTTACGGTTTGATCTCGCTTTACAAAAGTACAAGGCTGGGTATTTGTTTGTCCTGTCCTCTCATGTTTTAAATTATGTTTAACTCACTGGTGATGTGCTTGTCGCCTTGTAGCCTATAAGCCGTTCATCCCTAAGCTGACGCACTGTCAGCTTAGGGATGAACGGTGGAAGCTACGTGTTTGTTGGAGCAGTCACACGTCTATCGTTCGCCACGTAACCACGCTCTCGTTCATACCCACGCACAGAGAAAGGGACGGGAGAGGTGATTAAAGGAAGGTGTTTGATAGGTTTTGGTTAGCCTGCAGCTCCCACCGCACTGTCAGCTTAGGGATAAAAGAAGCATAGTATCGTCCTGATGACGCGACGCCGTGAATCTGTTGTGCCTGGAGTTCATAAGCCGTTGCCTTCCAGCGATGTCTACACGTAAGCGTTTCTCCTTCGCCTTTCCCGCCCTCCTTTGTGCGTCTGTCCAGCTCTTCGTACAAGACTCTGGGCTCAGGTGGCCGTCGTTTATTTCCTCCGATACTCTTTGACAACATTTCACCATGCAAAATAATTTTCTCTTCTTTCTTAAAGCTTGCAAACGTACTTCCTAATTTAGGACAAAAGTAATTTCAAAAGTAATGAGTAATTTTCACGAAAGTACTGCCTGAAAGTAATTCATTACATTACTAAATTACTGGCCTAGAGAAGTAATTCATTACATTACTCATTACTCCAAAAAGTAATTTAATTACTGTAATTCCATTATAGTAATGTCATTACTGCCATCTCAGCCCCTTAAAAAAAATTTTGAATTAAAATCAAACACCCTGTATACTAGTATTTGTGCTGCTTCCCTCGAGTTGTCATTTATGAGTTGGAAAATAATTTATCGCCCATAGAACTCGTCTTGTTTTTAACATTTGGGAGCTTTACGAGCCAAATTAACGAAGGACATCTGGCACACCCCAGCAAACAACTAAGGATGATCAATTTTTTAGCTCCTGGCGTGCTTTTGACGTGCTAATAAAATCTCGACTACACGAGACCTTCGCCGTAATAACCCCCGTGCGACTGCCGGCACGTCAACCGAAATTATTTGTTTTCGTTTTATCTGTAAATTTTACGCTCTCAGGTATAGTTGCAACTTTCCACGAACGAAGCTAAGTGGAATCTTTTTCGTCACAGAGATCTCCCCCGACACACACTTTCTCGTCCTCGCCAGATGTAATTTCGGATGTCTCGAAGAGCTCCTGGATGCGTATTTGGCCTTGGAATCCCTCGTGTGTCCCAATTTTCTTTTCAGCGGCCTTAATGACGCCGCCGACCTAGTAGCGACAGCCCTCTCCCTGCGACGTGCGAGCACGACTCCCGTTCGTTGTGCCGCTTGCGGTGCGCCCCGTAGACACCTGTGTGCTTGGGCGGAGGCGGCCAGAGCCATTGACGTCGCTCGCAGACTGACTACGCGTGCCACGCGTGCTGCAGAGGGCACACAGAGCAGTCGAGCGCGTTGGGCTTTCGCCACCCCAAGTCCTTGAGCCAGGCAAGCGCAGCGGTCGTTTTTCCTGCCGACTGACCTTCGCCGGGAAGGTGTCTTCGTATCAACCTCACAGTCGGCGGCGCACAGCGGCAGTGGAAGGAGGTCTGGATACAAGCAGAGCCGAAAGGTGGGTCAGATACGTTTTGTGCGTGTGTATGCATGTGTGTTAGTGCGTGTGTGCGTGTATGTGTGTTTATGAATGTGTGTGTGTGTGTGTCTTTTGTTTGATGAGCAAGTTTCAAACTAGCCACAGCCACAGACACCAAACATACCGATAGGAAAAAGTGGACATATAGATCGAAATAAGAGTCAGAGGGGAAGGCAGCTGGTAATGTATGACCACAGTGAGAAAAAAAAACGGTGACGAGGATCATGAGAAAGGGGCAATGCGGTGTTGTGTTGTCATACTCTGCGTGTTGCTTGTCTCCGCGGGTTTTTTTTTTCGTTTTTTTTTTTGCGGGGGCGGGGCGGTTTGGGGGGGGGGGGTATGTGCAGGTTATAATTTCGTGCGCTTCTTTGAACTTTGGATACGTTCAGTTGTTGTGTAAAAGAGTGCGTGCGTCTTAAAACCCCACCGCTCCGTAATGCAGCTCGTCACCTTTGCACTGGAACATGAACAATCCACCAACTTGTTGAAATTTTTTAATTGTTCGCTTGGCGGACTGGCGCGCTTGCGCATGTAGACTCTATTGAACCATGGTTAAAAGCGCTAAAAAGACGTACACAAGATAGAAGACAAACACGGGCGCTACTCACAGCTGTATTGGAAAAGAAGATGGAAAAGAAGACGTCTTTTTAGCGCTTTTAACCATGGTTCAATACAGTCAACACCAACTAGCCCAACAACAAGTTCTTTTGCATGTAGACTCGTTTAGTGTAATGTCGTTTGGCTTCAGTTTGCATATGAACTGACTGTAATCATTACGTAATGTAATAATAGTGAGTTTTAGTATTGCGTATATGAGCAAACGCGTTCCACGCTGCGGATACGTGAAATCGCCATGCGCCAATCCAAGGCCGCGGTTTGGGCTCCGTTCACGCGCAGTGTGGAACACGCAACGTTAACGCAAACGCACAGGGCTTGCGTTTTCTCGTATACGCAATATTAAAACTCACTAATGACAATTCACGTAAAAAAAATAAGAACCCAGATTTAAGACGGGTGCACGAACTCCAACCCTCCTCAGAGTCCACAGTAGACGCAAGGGTATTTAGTACACAGGCAAACTACTAACTTTTTTGACTGTACGAGTTCTCAGGTATGTGTTGGTACCATGGCGCTGCCATACCTACCGCCTTGCAAAATTCACCCATAAGTTAAATAACGTGTTCAGAGTAAAGTAGTTTGTTTAAGCTTATTACACCGTCCTCATTTTATCTCGATAAAAGTCTAAATGCCAGTGCCTATAGCTCCTTAAGCGAAGTCATTACGCTCTCGGAGAAAGGAACGCAACTTGGAAACGCGAAAAAAAGACTTTGATTAAATACAGTTTTATGTTTTGTGTTGCTTCAATTATACGTGTATCCGGAACAGGTCAGGCAGTGCATTTGAAGCGCAGGTCACGTGGCTGTATACCCAAGCTGGTTGGTGCTCAGCATGCGCAGTTATCATTGGGATCCTTGCGCAACGTGCACGTCAGCGGCCCTGAACAGCTCTGGCAGTCGCGCCCCCATTAAACAAGTTTAGACAGTATCACCGTTATCTGCACCTCCAAGCAGTTTAGTCTCTGGCTTTCAGACGAAGTGCGGAACTACGCAGGCTCTAATTGGCGGTTAAAATTCAGGTCAAAGTACCAGCTATCATTTGAGGCTTATTGCACACTAGGCGCGGGCTAACTGAGATTTCGGTTGCATATTAAAATATATCCAGTTGGTCTAAATTGAATCAGACTTTCGCTGGAATGTGCCAGCTGTCTTTCTTTTGTGTGGCATGAATATTAATAGCTACCTCTAAAGAGTTTCATTCGTTAAAAAGAAATCCCATTCCGATTGCCCGAAGAGCACAAACCCAACTACTCCGATCTCAGCAGGAAGCTCGGCGAATGATGATGTCTAACTACATCTCGACCTAAAAATGAAGTCTGCCATCTGGAGTAAACATGTTAAATGGCAGGCTCATTTTCGCATAGCACCGTTAGACACCTTCATTTTGTCACCCGCTAAATTGCTTCCTTCAGTGCCAATGAATGGTGCTCTCTGCCGCATAGCTTAATATTCTAGAGTAGGAAAGTCGAAGCTCTAAACGTTGAACGCGAGTAGGACTCATGCGATGCCATGGACAGTCATGATACCTGAATTGATAGAGCAGCACAAATCGTGCTGTCCCTGTCCGCGCTGTGACCCGGTTCTCTCTCTGGTACAGGAAAAGCCAAAATGCCTGTGCTTCCATCCTACATCGACGTGGACGGACTTCGAGTAGCCCAAGGCTTCGATCCCGAATGCGTGCGAGAGGCGCTCAACTTCAAACCCAGAGCTGGCGACATCTTTGTGGTCACTTTTCCCAAATGTGGAACCCACTGGGTCCAGCAGATCCTACAAGTCTTGGTTCATCGCGGCGAATCCGCGACCAATTACTTCCAGTTCCAGATGCAAACCCCGTTTCTGGAGTTTACTGGCACCAAGATATTGGACGCCCTGCCGCCTCCCAGGCTCTTTAAGACCCATCTGAGCTTCGAAAGACAGCCGTACCACAAGGAAGCCAAATATGTGTATGTCGCCCGTAACGTCAAAGACTGTTGCGTCTCCTTTTACCACCACACCCGGGGCCTTCCGGGGTACCGTTTCAAGAACGGTTCTTTCGACGACTTCTTCGATCTTTTCATCAAGGGCGAGACGGATTTCGGAGACTACTTCGACCACCTTCTTTCCTGGTACGCTCACCGAAACGACCCAAACGTCTTCTTCACCACCTTCGAAGACCTGAAGAAGGACACCCGCGGCATAGTACTCAAGATGGCGCGCTTCCTCGGCGAAGAGTACGCAAAGATGCTGGAGGATGACCCGGAAATTCTGAAGCAGGTTTTGGACAAGAGCAGCATAGCGTACATGAAGCAGACGGTGGACATGCAGCCCGAACAGGTGCAGAAGCTCGTCAGTGAGAACCCGCAGCTCGTTCCGCAGAGTGTACGCAACATGCTCCTGGAAGAGGACGGCAGCCCCTCGTCCATGCAATTCATACGTAAGGGCGTGGTAGGAGACTGGAAGGGACACTTCACACCAGAACAGATTAAACGAATGCAAGCCAGGATCGAGGAGAAGACCAAGGGTTCGGATGTCATGAGCCTTTGGGCCGAAGGGTGATGACATATTTTACGCCATTCAATATCATTCCGTACACGCAGCTTTTTTCCTTGACAACTTATCGGAAAGAAACAAACTGGGACGAAAAACGAGGCATGCTGCTTAGTGCGCAGAGCGCCGACATCAAGGCGACGACCCCCTACAATAAGTTGCGCGAGATTACCTCAATTTGTATATATTTTTGTTGCAAGTTCCAATAAACAAAAAATAAGGTATATTTGTTGAATCGGGATGCTATTAGCGTCCTGCACGGGTACACGCTACATCACTGCTTCCTTTATTTTTAATGGACCCTTGTGGTAATTGAGATGAGATCCTTATGAGGAACTGAGCTATTCTAATATTGTCACAAACGCGATCGCTGGAGGGCTACTGAATACTCGAAGATCTGCGAGGTAATATACAAAATCACATCTGATTTCTGCTTACACGTGGTGTATGCAATATTAGGCAGTTTAAAAAAACCGTTTTTGCAATTCCGTTTGATCGCTCCATGATCAGAGTTATTGCGCTACAAAATCAGTCCTCGCTTCACCTCCCCGATCCGGCCGAGCGATTAATCGGAGTTGTACTAATAGTTCCCTAAAACACCCCAGTGTGTGTTTTAATAGATACCTATATCGCAATCTCTTTACTATAGTTGGAGTATATAGCCACTAGCCTCGTGCGATTAAGTTTAGGGGATAGCTCTCCAGCCTGAGAGTTCCTCACTTGTGCACCACTTTATGAGAACTTTTTGTGTGTATTTCAGCGTGTAAAAAGCCTGAAACGGTGTGATAAACGCGGAATGTTTCCGCGTACGCGTACACCTGAATCGCCCAGTTAAGTGATTCTGTGCCATCTTCGCCCATCGATCTCTACCCTAAATTCGCGACTGGCCACCGATTTTTTTTTTAGGCTCGCTTTTTTATTTTTATTTGTGAACATATCATACCGTTGGTGCCCAATCTCGAGCATGGGTAATGATGCCGTGTTTTCGAAAGGTACTCGCGAATGCAACATCGCGATATATATCTCGTAGTTCGCGAGTGAGATATTTTTATTTCTCACGGCCATGTCGCAGGGCTCACATGTCAGACAGTATGAGACTTTGTGTGATTGGTACTTTCCTCGTTCCAATCTCGAAAGGGTAAAAAAAAAAAAACTAAAGCGCATTTTATGGTAACATTATAAAGAAATATTCAAGATTTAATTCATTCTTCATAACTCATACTTTATTGCACTTGAAAGAAAAAAAAATCGAAATACGACAGGCGTGCTAGTTCGGCGGAAAGGCGGAGGCCCATGCATCTGGTGTGCCAACCGAAGTGACCTATCATAGCCCTAAAAATAAAGATACAAGTAAAAGGGTTGGGGGACTGACTGGAACAATCATTTTACGCTAGAAGACAAGTTAAACAGCCTTAAATGGCATGCGCTAGATTACGCTGTAGTTCGCGAATGTCCTCTCGGCTGGCGGGAATCACAGCAGTCAGGGAGTCGGGCAGCCTTTGCCAAAATACGGCGGCTCGTAGTAGGCACGACTGGCGGTGTCGAAGCGTGCGGCCGAGGATGGGCCGGAGGGCACCAGTGCGTGGATTGATCCGAGGGCGAGCGGGGATGTCGGAGAAGGAGGGCTGCATCAGGTGGCAAGACACACGGATGGACGCAAGCTGTCTCCTATGATGGAGGCTTTGCCATCCTACAGCCTTGTAGAGGGCAGCAGAGGCAGCACACCGGCTGCACACCTGTAGGAGAGGTCTGTGGAGGGTGTACGCAGCCCGACGTTGCACGTCTTCCAGGTTCGTTTGGAGTGAAGCCTGGTGTGGGTGCCAGACCGCAGCACCGTACTCTAGAGTTGGACATGCAATATAATGAATCTATTTTCTTCGTTTTTTTTTCTTTTTTTACATTCATTCTGTAGCTTTTAATCTGCACAAAGATAACAATCTCCTTGTTTTTATTTTAGCGCCCCTTTGAAAACGATCAGTTTGAGGGGAACCGGCAAGACTGGCGACGACTTCTCAAGTCACTCAAGCAAAAGCGATACTGTGGCTGGTACCAATCTGCAGTGATATTGCCTTGTTCCTCAAAATGTCAATACTGCATTGTGGATTTTTTACGTCGTATGATGGAAATCATACATTTGGCTTTTGTGTAAATAAACTCCAATGCACATTGAAGGGGGATATTGGTGTAATTTTTCTTCTGTAATATGGCACGGGTTTGTAAACAAGTTTAATACAATAAATTACTACAAAAGGTGCATAATGTACAAACGTAGCTCCGCAACAGGTGTAATCGAATGGTAGAACATCTGCTCCACCGTGAGAAGCTATGGCAAAATCACTTTAAAATCTGTTATATTTTGCCATTCTATGCTATTTCATATCTCGAAGAGTATGATAGGGGTTGCCACTTAAAGTGCTGCATCCATTTTAATATTTAAAAAAAAATAGCAAAAAAAAATTTTTTTAGCACAGGTATTAAAGATTGCATACGTGTAGGAAGGCGAAAGCATCCGTGCACACAGGGCATTCCTACAAGCAGCGTGCAACGTCTTCCTATCGCACACGGCGCTCCGGAGGTGACATCACGCTCCCCCACTGCGCAGGCGCGGCGAACTCTACCGGCCTCACAACGGCTTCCGTGACAAAGCATCTGCGTTGCTGTGCTTTTCTTTGTGTTTTATTTTTGACGTGCCCGCTTTGACCTTGAGCGCACTCGCCGGCTTCCGTGGCGAGGCATCTGCGTTGCTGTGCTTTTCTTCGTGTTTCATTTCCGAGGCGCGTGCTTGATGACGTATTTTTATGGCCATCTTTCGGGGACAACGCCGCCACTTTTTCGCGTAATGGGACAAGTAAGGCTTTCGCCTTAAAATAGAACGCGAGAGACAAAAGCCCGCGCGTTCGCTTGTCGTATTTTTTCTTTTTTCGCATCTGCTTTTTTTTATTTATCTTGGTACAAATGCTCTTAGACATGCGCGTCTGGGTACGAAGATACAACGCGTGATGGAAGTTGCACGACGTAAGCGCATCCTAGACAAGAAGTATAGCCCATCCGCATAGCGCAGCTGCACGCGAACGACCCAATACGGCGGCGCCGTCGGGGTTGGCTCCACCCTGGACAGAGGTACGCATTATCGAGCCACCCTAGGTTGCCCCAGAAGTGGCTTTGCGCTACCACGGCCGGTGCTACTACATGGATAACCGTTCGGATGCTCCTTGCCTTTTTCTGGTGGCTGCGCGCTCAATGGCTTCGTCGTGGAATCGACAGGCTTTCTAGAAGAGAGGAGGCTATGGTGGTACACGTCACGAGCCGATGACAACACAAGAACCATTTCATGTTAGAAAAAAGAATATACTACCTTGCAAACATAAGTGTACATTCATTTTATTTTGTCTTTATACCACGTCTTTTAGACACTCGCTGTCAATTTAGATCGATGGTTGATAGCTGAGAGAAAATAAATTTTTGAGCCATTACATTTGTTGGGCGAGGTGTGAAGTTCTCAAAGAAATAACATGGATCGGCGTTGACTTACGTTTAACACGACTGCAACGATCTGCATTCAGCTCAAGAAAGATGTAGTGCACATGTGCAAGACAGGGCTGTTCACAAGGTAAGGCTGGAGTTGAACGGTGTTGATTTATCGTCAGCTTATGCGACCCCACTTTTTTACTGGAAGGGGAAATACACTGGATGGTTCATTCGCGTGCGCAGTTGTTGTCTTATATGAATTCGCCAGACCAGGTAAGTGCACAGTCTGATTCACCAGCTGAATCAAAGCCGTCGCGGCTGCGTTCAGAAAAAATAAAATTGGACGTTGTGAACACAGCGTGAGAGGCCAGTCTGTCCTTGAGATACGCCGACAAGGGTTTAATCAACACCACCTAGAATAATCATAGCCTCCGCATGGTTTCCTCTCTCTCTACGAAACGTCATCAGAGTTGGATCGCGCTAACTCGGCTTTTGGGCCCGAGTCCGACCTTCGACGCGCTGATTGAACACGAGCCCCGGTCGAGCACTGACGCAGCAATCATGTCCAATCTCAGGCCTCGATCGATCTGACTGTGGTGACGGTAAGGAGGCCTTCTGCTTATCTAGGCGGTGTTGGTTTAATATGGTTGAGAAGCAATTTAGCCAAAGTGGTGCGACTGCTAACCTCTTCAACGTGCATCACGCAGTAGTGATTACATCACAAAGTGATTACAGTTCACAAAGCAAATACTCTGCTCTGTCAGTGCGTAAATAATAAAAATAGCAATATACAGTATAGCTGTCAGAAATAATATTCAGACACATTTGGCAAACTATTGATGAGCATGTCACACGCAGTGAAACAGAAGTCAAAACATTCTTGTGAGGCTGATGCAACTATGCCCAGGAATTGCACTGTGATCTCTCGCAGTCTTGCTGGTTTGCAAGTTTGGCGAGAAATGGCACCTCTCCTCATCGTGTATCTTTCTTGGTCAGTGGCTCGTAGAAATTATTATACCTTCTTTTTCAACGAAGACCAGGAGTAATACAACAATAATATGTTTCCAGAGTTTTCAAGCTACCTGTTTTTGTGCCATGCAATGTGCATGCCATCTCGTCAGTCATGCCGCCTGCGGTGTCACTCAATTTTCGCTCGAAGGGGACGAAGCGTATAACTGAACCCGAAATTCTGGTTTAGACCTTGAAGTCATGCACAAATATACCGGTATTTAAGTAACTGAACTGATCTTCAATAAAATAAGAGCCACCTGCGAGAAGGCAATACACACACTTTCAGAAAATTTCGTTAGCTTGAGTATCTAAAAAGAAAGAAAAAGATGAAGGTGATTTTCTTGAGGGCGCTCCATAGATTGACCAGGTCGATATACTGTATACTAAAGCGAAGGTCCCGTTTAAAAACTCTCCAGAATGTGTTCTAAATGTGTTCTAGAGGATCTTGGGCATACATTTGAACCTTGTGTCCAAACGCTCAATTGACATCTCGACTAGACAATGTTTCGCCCTTGGTTCGTATTATCCAAATATATGGTTGCCGTGCTCTTTCAGTGAGCATGTTACAGGGTATCAGTTCGACTGGAGCGTTTGGTGTACCCGTGCGACGTAGAAACTACCCGTACACGACGAAAGTAGGTGACTGCTCGAACCACTATAAGATACATGTGGCATGTTTGGATAGATTCCCTTCCCGTTCATTGGAGGGACGACTGACAGCGTCTCATTCTTCAACCTCGGCGATCACGTCGAAAACAAGCTGCGCTTGCCTGAACGAATCGCGAAAGCCCTCATTGATTCAGCAAGCATCGCCAACAATTTCATTAATTTCCGTATATGTACAAGCGTGTACATAATATACGATCGGAGCAATGAGTCACCATTTACCCACAAAAGTGATGTAAAAAATATATATAGAAAAACTCTCGACCCACAGAGTTCTCGGCTTTTGAAATGCGTTCATGCATATCAGACGAGTGCGTCACGCGATTCATGGCTCGATGTGAAATGGCAGCAAAGAGAAGGTTACTGCGCACGAAATGTATTGTGAGCGACGTGCCATTAGTGCCGAATGCATAATGACGCAGTCAATCATAGTCTCTTCAACAAACATTCGGTATAACGAATGGAATAGAAGAATACAGCAACTACTGTACATTTGCATGCCCGAAGTCGTCGATGATGGAGTGCTTGCAAAGCTCCTACCCCCTTCCTGCGTTTTAGTTTCAGATCTAACTATTGTTTTTGCGGTTAAAAAGAAATGTCTTGAAAATAGACAGAGAGAGAGAGACAGATGGAGGGAGACAGAATATGTATTTTTTTATTTATGAACAAAATCACAGAAATATTGGCTGCTTCGAAAGCAGCGCACAATTACAAATCAGTCGATGAAGAAAAAAACACAGTAACACGACATAACATTAAAACTCTCTCGGGTCCGAGTACACGAGGTAATGTGTCAGATCTATAATCGTTATTGACTTTGTGTCCACCAGACAGACATGCGCATCTACAGATAGAGCTAGAACACAGGAAAATACACCTCTTTAAAACACCTTTCTTGCGCTAATTGAACATCACCCAATGGCGGCAAAAGAAGAGTTACCGAAATGCAGCTTCTGTCATCTCGTTAGGCGGGTGTATCTCGAAACAACCCATTCTGAGCCCCCCCCCCCCCCGAACAAAAGGCAACCACAACTGAAACAATATTTTTTTTTTTTTTAAAGAGTAAAAAAAGTGAACTGGTAGGGTTTTAAGGTACATATCGATCGTGTTTAACGCTTTATTTCCCCCGATCGTGAAACCGGGTACAGACGGAGTTCTGGAAGCCCTGTCCCAAAATATACGTAAATGATCGCCGTACTCGTAACGAACATGTCGCCGTCCCATCGGCAGCGCGTCACTGGCGTTACCAGCAGTTACTTTTCTTCTGTGACAGGTTTCGAAATTGGGCGACAAAAACGCGAAACACGCTGAATATAGGAAAGCACGTTGTTGTTGTTGTTGTTGTTGTTGTTGTTGTTGTTGTTGTTGTTGTTGTTGTTGTTGTTGTTGTTGTTGTTGTTGTTGTTGTTGTTGTTGTTGTTGTTGTTGTTGTTGTTGTTGTTGTTGTTGTTGTTGTTGTTGTTGTTGTTGTTGTTGTTGTTGTTGTTGTTGTTGTTGTTGTTGTTGTTGTTGTTGTTGTTGTTGTTGTTGTTGTTGTTGTTGTTGTTGTTGTTGTTGTTGTTGTTGTTGTTGTTGTTGTTGTTGTTGTTGTTGTTGTTGTTGTTGTTGTTGTTGTTGTTGTTGTTGTTGTTGTTGTTGTTGTTGTTGTTGTTGTTGTTGTTGTTGTTGTTGTTGTTGTTGTTGTTGTTGTTGTTGTTGTTGTTGTTGTTGTTGTTGTTGTTGTTGTTGTTGTTGTTGTTGTTGTTGTTGTTGTTGTTGTTGTTGTTGTTGTTGTTGTTGTTGTTGTTGTTTCTGAAAATTGGTTTAGCCTTTAATAATGACTTCCTTCAAACCCGTAATTGCAGCATTGCCAGAGAGTAAATTAATTAATGCATGAAAACTTGGGTTTGGGCTGTTGGTCCATACTTCAAAGAGAGCGAACGAAACGAGGACAAAGAAGGCACGAAGACTATACAGAAAAGGCGCTGTCACCACACACTCCTCTGCCTGACCCGAATCACAAACAATCACCACTCCTACAAACAACCATCCAGAAACGGTACTTCTTTTGGAATTAAATAACTAAATGGTGCGCTAACATAATTGTCATCTGTCTTTTTGATACAAAACGCTTTAATAATCTCTCTTTAGGTTTTATATTTTTGTCTTTTTTTTTTTTACTTCTTCAATTCCGAGCCAGGATTACGGCCACATCGCTTACGGTAATCACTAGGATGCCGCCAGCACTGTTGCGCACACAAAACGTATGTACTCGTGCTGCCCTATGTAAACTTTCCCGCAACTAAGCGGTATCTCGTATACGATATTCGCGACACATTCAATATACTGCACTGGGTGTTTTTGGTCAGATTTCATCGTGTGTCGTCACCCTTAGGAAAAAAAAAAAAAAGCTTCGGCGTTGGAAGCGCGAAGAGAGCATATTACGCATACAACACACAGCACAGCATTCGTTTCATTAAAGCACAAGCGCAAACAAGCATCCGAACCAGATAATTGATGATAAGGCGCTCCTGATAACAATGCTAACCACGTAGCGCTCACCGCATACGTTTCGCGGTAATGATAGGGTGACCAGACGTCCCGTTTTTGAGGTCCACTTCTGCCGTTCCGTCTTTTTATCCCAATATAGAATCATGTCCCGTTTTCGCAGGAGTACATTGTTTCGAAATTGGCACCAAACCGAAACTATGCCTATTCGTTACAAGTATATTTACAAAACTAACCGTAGGTACTTTAAACCTTTTACCCATGGAGTAAAATTTAGAACTGTTCTTGCCCACAAACACCTTTGCTCTCGCGAAGACGCTTGTGTAGAAATATTTTGTGAGTTACTGGATATAGCACGGATGTAGAATCATGTAGATATAGCACGCATGTAGAATTTCATTAAATTTTTTTCTCCCAATCTCAAATTTTAATACCCCCCCCCCTCCCCTCCTCCCCCTTTTCCGCTGGGATGTCCCGTTTTCTAGCTTGAGGAATATGGTCACCCTAGGTAATGATAACTGTTGCGCAAGGTGCAGAGGCGACGGCAGCTTGCGACGTGGGGAGTGACGTCACTAGCCTTACATACTTTCATATATAAAAAGTTTTGGTACAGTGCATTTACTTTTCTTTCGTGAATCATTTGGTATAGGCAACCTGCAATGTTTTTTTGTTTTGGCGCTATCTAGCGACTAAAGCAAGAAACATTGGGTATGCTTGGGAGTGCACATCGTTCAAATGTGAGCTATTACTCTAGTGACGCCGCTTAGCCTATTGTCTGAAGCAAGAAGTACTGGGTAGGCCGGGAGGCCGTGATCGCATAACATGCCAGTACGGCTGAAGCTACGGCCCTGGCGGGCCAATCGGAACGTGACTACGTATCACCGGAGTGCGCTTTTACTGCGTATGAGGCTTTTCGCTGCGTCATGCTCCAATATGTGTGCCTCGCGCTCGTATAGGTCGCGCATATCGAAGCCGTCGGCACGCAATGTGGGGCTTATATCGTTCACCCTTTGCCAAGTTCCAACGAGACAGGGTATAACCGTGGGCTCTCACTCTGCCGGCGCCGCCTGGCTGTTGCCGGCTGGCTATATAGTGCAGTGGGAAATCTTTGCCGGTAATACCACAGCTTGGCTGGCCAACCACCTTCACAACGTAGATTGGAGCCCCGCCTTTTTTCTTTTTTTCTGTCGTGTCAGCATCAGCCAGATTTGGGAGAGTTTATAAGGTGTCGAAAAAACAACCTTGACATCCTATCCGCCGGCTATCTCTTTAAAAGTTAAGGCTCCAATCCACGCTGTGAAGGTGGTCGGACAGCGAAGCTGGGGTATCACCTGCAACGATTGCCCACTGCACGATAGACCCTTTTTATGGAAAACGCCACCAGGTGGTGCTCTTGTCATTGATGTCTCAGAGAACTTCCGGTTTATAAAAAGAATGAACAGAGGCCATCTTAACACCACTCCTTGAAATGTAGATGAAACGTTTAACCACCAATTCTCCACGTGAACGCCATAAGAACGAAGGAGTGCGCCGACCTGTTAAAATGTTTCGAGTATTCTTGTAAACCAACTTGCCTCCTCCAAGATGTAATATCGTACAGCCGAAGGCCCTCGTTAAACATCCAACTTCGTTGTCCGTGTAGCACTTATGCTTTCTAGCACTGGTGACATAAGCAAGTTCGACAGGCTTGTAACGACAGTGCGATCGGAAGTCGCTTGGGACGCAAGTGGCAGTTCATGTTTATAAAGAGCAAAAGGGTCTATACCAAATGATTAGCGAAAGAAAAGTAAATGCATTGTACCAAAACTTTTTTATATGTGAAAGGCTAGTGACGTCACTCCCCACGTCGCAAGCTGACGTCGCCGTGGCAGCTTGCGCAACAGTAATCTTTACCGAGAAACGTATGCTGTGAGCGCTACGTGCATCGCATGCATTGTTTTCAGGAGCGCCTTATCATTATGTGTTTCGGGTTCTTGTTTTGTGCTTGTTTTTATTGAAACAAATGCTGCGTTATGTGTTGTATGCGTGATATGCACTTTTCGATTCAATCGCTGAAGGTTTTTGTTTTGTTTTGTTTTTTCGTGAGGACGACGACACGTAAAAATTTCAGAAATCCGACCTGTGGGTCATACAAAGCTTCGTTGTAATATGGTGCGATACTTTGTACTAGTACGGAATTTCATGTACTCGTATTTTGTTAATGCGTTAGTATTAGTGCCTACATGACAGCGAAAAGCTGACGGCGTCCGTCTGCGGACAAAACAGTGGAAAAGGAAGCGTGCCGCGTAGAGAGGAGGAGAGTACTGAAGGACAAAGGCGAGAGGGAGGCGACGTCACGGGGCCAATGCACGCGCGGGAATGAACAGCGAAACCAGCGTCAAGCAGCGGGGGGGGGGGGGGGGGGGGGCATGGGGCCCGCCCCCTTCCCCCCGAAATCTTTCGTTTTGCAGGGACCTCCTCTCCCCCTCCCCCTCATACAGCATTTTGTCATGGGCGCCCCCCCCCCCCCCCGAAACAAAATGCTGGCTACGTGCTTGGCTGGTAGTGTACGTTATTGATGACGTATGTATAAGCTGTGTATGTTCATGTTCTCGCTTTGTGTAATCTCTACATCCGATTAATTAGACGGTACCTAGTGCCACGTAGCTTCGATTTAACCTTCTTTCTCGCTTCGCGATATTTTCTGGAGGCTGCTTTGAATTAGCTCTTTCGGAAACGACTTTTGGCTTCGCGAATGGTTTACCACTCCTTTCTGGCGATGCGAGGCGAGGCTAGATAAAATATAAAACTTTTTCTTTTTTAGTCCACTAGCTAAATTACAGACGTCTATTAACCAAATGCTCATACCCGTAATGTATGTTTCCTTTCTCTATATATACACCTGAGAGGTGGTGTTTTCTACTTAATCTGAAAAAAAAAGAATTTTATTTTTTTCCTTTTTTTTTTAGATTCAAGGGGGGGGTGTCCAGGAAAACTAGGGGGGTCTACACCCCCCACCCCTCCCCCTAGGGGGGTCTAGGGAAATCCCTGCCTGCGCGGGAAGCCGGCTTTGGTAGTAAATACAGTTCGTGGAAAGCTCGTGTTTTGTTTTCGTTTACTGCAGCTCTCGCTCCGAAAGTAGGCTTGTTTGGATATGTGCGTAGCGGTTGACTGCATTTCTTGCGATAGTTGCTTGGCAGCCCTGGGGGGCCGCCAGTGGTGCAATTATTTGTCTATCTGAAAACTATGCTAGCTCTTTTCGATTGAATCGCGGCAGCGTTCTGCGTAAAGACCGACGATATGCGTAACATGAGAGCGTCCTCGTTAAGCCTATACTGCACTCGATTCACTGGATTCGGAGCCGCCATATTGCGATGCAGACGAGAGGGGAACATCGCTCCCCGTTGGCAGGGACGAACGTTGCTCCGTTTCTTAAGGAACATAGTGGACAAGATCGTTCCTTCCTTCATAAAAAAGTATATATAAAAATATATTAACTTTTTTTTTAATGAATGTACTTGGTTATAAGGATCGGCGCGACCGCTTTTTGTTTGTTTCTGTTCGCAGTTAGGAAATGTCTCTGCCAAGCCGCGGGCACCGGCTGGATTTATGTATCGGGTTTCCTTTCCGAACGTCCCCGCCGTGCTAGCGTCATACAAGCGGGGGTGTTTTCTGATGTTTGCACACGATACCATTGCCTGATATTGCACATTCGTGTGACAAGGACGCCGAACTTGAGACCTGGTGTCAGAATCAACGAATGAGAAGAACAAAGACCTCGTGATGTCAGATTTAACGAATAGCGTTAGAGAAAATTGATGCCAGCTTCAAGCGTTGCTCCATATGCGTTTTGTTTTCTAAACAAGAGAACCGCGCGAACTCCCCCAGCGGCAGTGTCCTTGCCTGGAGCTAAGTGGGCAGGCCTCACCTCGAGTAGCCATGGAGAGGTTCCGCGGGGCTTCCAGAAAGTTACCATCCTGACTCGTCAAACCTGCTGTATATTTCCGTTCCTTGTACAAAGTTATTTACTTCCCATCATCAACCGACAAGACCTCACCACCATCAACAAAGTCACCGGGAGTCCGCGGCGCCTCACCAAGAAAAGGACCACCATCAACATTTACTGGCGCAGTCGACACGACGATGAGGCACCGCGGAGGGATCGGCAACAACAGCAAGCGGGTCCAAGCAGACAGGGAAAGCCCTCGCAGGACACCAAAGGCGGCGCTCGAGCACCGGGCGAGGTAAAGCGGACACCGATTCTAGGACGACCGTCCCCGGGAACGGCAGAGCACCGTCGGCAAAGGGACAAGAGGCGTCCAGAACCGACCGGCAGACTGCACTGCGTGACACCAAACAAACTGAGCGTCAGCGCAGCACCAAAGAAAACACCGACTGGGCCCATCATCATCAGACGTCACAGCACGAGCATCGGCCTCGAGCAACGAGCTACCCGATCTATACTCACCGCAGCGTCCAAGTGAGTCCCCTTGTCCACATCCTTTGATACGCGCTGTGTTCCTAGGGCTGGCCCACTTCCATGGAAACTAGATTCCCTCACCTAAATCCCTATAAAAAGCCCCAAAACTATGGAGGACGAGAGCAGAAAGGAGGGTGGGAACGGTAGTCTAATGGGTCGGACTCGAGTCTCTCGGAGAAAGGGATGGAATACAATCTTAAGCTAGCGGAAGAGCGACGAAAAACGAAGGAAAAGATACAAAAAACGGAGGAAGAGCGACGAAAAACAGAGGAAGAACTGTGACGAACTCTACAGCTTGTGCTCGAGCTCCCTCGAATTTGGTGGGACACCGTAACGCCAACGCGGGACGAAGCGAGTGAGGCAGAGTCTCGCAGCGGCCCGATGGGGCTGAGACATTTCTCTAACGGCGAATTCAGGTGGTCAAGCCCTTGCCGGCGGCATCGGCAACAAAAAACGCGCCAGCGGCTCATCACGTGACCCTCTCCACCCGAACCATACCCGTACCCAAAGCGCCTGCCACTGGCATTTTTGTCTGCCTGGGTCGCGCGTGAGCTCGATTACTTTATGGTACGATGAACACGCTGCGTGCATCTACAACATAAATTATGACTCTACGATGTGTGTAAACACAAGTGGCTTCACAATATGTTTCGAAATATTGACACCGTCCGCACAGCTCCACACAGCTTACAGGATCTTAAATTATAAATTTAATGGGGGGGGGGGGGGGGTGAACAAATTTGTGGGGTGCTGCCCGCACACGTGTCATATTATAATATATTTTGTGTGGATATCCGAAGAACTGTTGCCATTCTACAAGGCTCCCAAGAAGACTTACCAGCGTCACTGTTCAAATTCTATTTTCTCGTTATAACACTGTTCTGGAATTCTCAGTCTTTTCATAAACGCCACCCCTTTGAAATTGTAATGCGCGTTAAAGAGTCGAGCTGCAGCACCAAGTACTTTACTATTCACGACTCCAGAGACCTATAGGGGACGCCACTATCGGACAAATATGAATACAGGTCGTGCCGTGCCATGTGCCAGCTCTACGCACAACGCTGGGGCATCAGCAAGCAAGCATTGGACTCAAAATTGTCTACTCCACTTTTTTATCCTCCACATTTCTACCCCGCGGCAATGTGTAGGCGTAAACAAGCTTCCAAAGGCTTGACTTTTTTTGAGGAAGCGATGAGCGATCAGCACCGTGGAAGGACAGTAGGCGGTCCGCCTACTGTCCTTCCACGGTGCTGATGAACGTTGATAAACGGGGAATGTCTGGTTCCCGTGGTTGCGTAGGTTCCGTGCAGAGCAACCTAGGTACAAGCTAATACTCCAGTTACGACAGAGTCACCGGGACAACTGTTCCATCGTGCAACCCACTGACAACGTGCAATCACAAAAACCATAAGAAGCGAGCAGAATTCGCAGAAGGACCTGTTACGACCAGTTCAGTGTTTCCCCGCTAGGTGCCGTCCGTTTTGCTGGAGTCGCGAATACTTGGAGGCAATGGACCTTTTCCGAGAAGCGTTCTGCGCACGCGCGAGCGCCAGATGCCAAGCGGCGGAAGTTGGCACCAAAAATCGAGGAAATTCGGAAGGAGGCTGTAGATCAGCGAGTAGAAAACGTAATTGCAGCATACATATAATTGTGTTACGCAAAAAAAGAAAGCGGACGGAAAGAATAACACGACGTTTAAGTGGACGCCACGGATGCACCACTTGGACGGCGCGTTGGGCACGCCCCGCTGCTCAGAGAACGAAGAAACTGGTAGCGTAGCTCCCATTATTGATTGGTAGCGCAGGTAAGTCCCTTCCTCGATTTTTAGTTCGTGCAGCCACCGCCTGGTGCCGTCGGTATGTGAAAAAGGTCCATTGACCCTTTTCAAAAGTCCGCGGCAACGCCTTTCCGCCATTGCTTGCTCACATATCCTGAGCTTGTATTGGACACGAGGGCTGCGTCAGCGCTCGGCCTAAACTCGGTTCAGCTCGTATTGGACACGAGTGTGACGTCAGCGTTCGGCGAGGACTCGGATCCAATCACGAGCTTCGTGAGCAAGCAATGGTGGCCGCCAACGTTGCTCGGTGAACTTTTGAAAGGGGTCTATTTTCCTTGCAATGAAGCCAAGGCTGTGGGTATCTGTGCGCTCGCGCACATTGAACACCGATCACAGATGTGCTCGCGCGGTCTTCACTTCTTCGGAAATGCCAGAAAAAGTTGTCCCCCAGTATACACCATTCCAATATTTACGAGTCCTCAGACCAGCACGCGCATGTTCGTCGCTTCGGAAAGCGAGCAAATCACGCGCCATACGCACGAACGCTGAAAATGGAACCGGCCAGGGGCCCTTTTTAGAAAGGTCTATTGGCGACTCCAGCGGAATCGGCGCCGCGCAGCCGCAACTCCGAGAAGCTCAAGATAGGAGATCGTTTCGACTCTGTCGTCTATTATCGCTGCTTGGTTCTCGCAGGCAGCATAGAAACAAACATCGTTTCCAGTAATTATTCTTATGCTTCCGCCGTGTCATTCCTACGCACTGACTAAAAGAAGGTTTACCGTCGAAAAATCGCTTTGCTTTCATATGTAACGCCGATTTTACGCTGCAGCGCAAAGAAATGTATGCAATCCGCGTGCTGAAAGACGAAAACGAAAGCGTGCACACAGCTTTAATCAGCGCTCAAAAGCGGAGAGGGCACGCATGCCCGTACCTTTGACTGCATTGCCAAGAAAAGTCGTCCCCGAGTAAACCAGACTCGGCCACCGATCCTATACTTTGCCTACTTGGAACAATACAAACCATGGAAACTAACCGTGTCGCTTACTTATATATATGTGCCTGACATAAATAAGAGAATACGCGGGAGTATTGGCCTCGCAAGACTGGTTCCTCGTGACTTTAATTTTTTAGGGGGGCCGCTAACTTAGTGCAAGTATTTTGTGACTACACTCTAAAAAAAGGTGTCAAAGGAGAGTAAGTGCCCTAACTTACTCTCCTCTAACTCTCTCTGCGTGAAAGTTACTCTTCCGCGACCTTCATCTTTCGATGATACTCTCCCTTAACCCTCCCTCGATCTCGAGAGTAACTGTAACGAGAGTTAGTTTCTCCTCGCGATTTCACGGGCTGTCGACAGATGGCGCCGCTATGGGTTCGGCGCGAATTCGACGCTGTTCGGCGCAGATATTTTTTGTTCGTTTTCTCGGGAAAACCTTTTTTTCCTCACCGCTTTCTTTTTTTTTCTTCTTTTTTTTTTGGGGGGGGGGGAAGATGGGCAAGGATGTTTTCATAAATAAGTTGGTACAGCCTGCCTTGACGGGTTTATATTTCAGTATTTATTAACTTAATTCTTACCTGCGGCAGGAAGATCATTGGAGCAGGGACACTACTTTATCCAAGCAATAAGCACTTAATGTTTTTGCTACACAGATATATCAAACAATAAACATATAGAACAGTGTGTAAACGGGTGTATGAGCGGGTGCTGACGAGCGTGTGCGATTATGTTTCGTTACATAAGTGCCTAGGGTTGCTATGCAGCCCAGGGATGTTTTTTGGGCCTTGTTATATTTTGGGGGGCTCGTTTCAAGATACTGCTGAGCCCGACCTCACTGATCGTAGGAACAGGTATATATAAAAAAATATTTTTTCCACATTCGCATTAAAAGCAAGCAAAGAGGAAAACCTCCCTCCGTGCACGAGGTCGGCTTCGTGACGACCATTTCACGAGACGACCATTTCATAAAGCGTCGCCCTAAACACGGCGTTCGTTTCGAAGCCATTTATAGGTTCAAAAAACCTACACATGGCGGCAAGCCAGGTTTATGGTACGTGACACTAGGAGCTCCCTTATTTTCACCGCCGTAGAGAAACTAAATGACGGAGCCAGGGCGTTTGGAAAAGTTGTTGGCGATGATTTCCAAACTTGTTATGCGGTCTTTGTTTTGAGTCATTAAATAAACCTGGCTTGACTACTACCTTTTATCAATCTTTACATTTTACTTTCCGAAGCGCGGGAGTCGGGCAGTCTTCTGCTCTGTTCAAGAAAAGCTCTGGGGGTTAAACCTTTTAACTGTGCACAGTTCGCTACATCCTAAACTGTTTTAACCTCGCTCTCCGAAGCTCATTTGACTGGAAGGTTTTCGATATAAGGGAACATTCAAGACCGCTGCTCTTTTCCGCTGTTCATCAAACAGTTTGTAATAGACAGCGGAAGCACCACGTATCATTCCGGATATCAATATTTGTGGTACGGATCTGACTGGCTTTAAATATAGATACATTAGTGTGGATTACAGAAGTCTTATTTCGCTGTCCAACAGAGCCACATTTAAACTGCCACTGACGGGTTCACTTTACGTTCAGTTGATTCTACACTGTAAGCGATACCTCAATTATTTTGGGAAGAATGTAGACTGCTCTATGTCGCCCTACGATATGTTAAAAAGTATGCTAAGCTTCTTATGTTCGATTAAATGAGCGGAATGTTCTGTAACTAGCGGTAGCTTCCTCCATCTAGCATGGCCTTTGAAAAAGCCTGTGTCTAGAGTGCCGTGGTACTCTTGCCGAGCGTTCAAGTGCCCACGTCCGACGGCACTCTAAGCACGCATTGGAGTGCCGTCCGAAGGCCCTAAATGGGCTGTACAGAAGACGTGGGTCAGCGCGTCCCGAGAAGCAGAGCCTGTCGCATCCGTGCGCTAAAGAAATCCGATTCACAAAAAATGTTTTGACCACCGAAGTGCATCGGAAGTGAGGGAACTGTCACAAGCGGAAATTTAGAGGACCCAGAGGAAATTAGAGGGTAAATAAATTTAGAGGAATTTAGAAGATAAATAAATTTGTCTGTACGAGACAGCCAAATTTACTTATAAGCTCGGTCTTGGTACCAATCCAGCCAGCTGAAAGCCATGATGTGGAAAGATTGTGAACTTTAATTTGTTCTCCTGTGTGTTTGTTAGTTACCGAATCGTCAACAAACCAGCACCGACCACACAGCTCTTTTACGACGCAAACATTTTCTTGAAAAACCTTCAGGGATATAAATAAACACAAAAAATATAGTGTGTGAATGGGCATGCTGCGGACACTAAAGTTCGTTGATATTTTTTTTTATTTTTATTTTAATTTTTTTATGTATGGAGCATTAGTGCAAGCTGGGTGCAACGTGCGCCAGGAGCGAGCGAGGCGCCCGTTGAGTCCGGATTCCCTGGATTACCGCCTTCGGAAGCACACGCTGTCCTGAGTTGCCACACAAAGCCTTTAGTCATGGATCGGGGACTTTATCCCCAGTAAGCTGACAGCGCGGTGGAAACTACGTGCTTGTTAGACCGTTTGACTGTCAGTCTCGCACCACGTGATCACCCCTTCTCCGCATACACACGCGGGGCGAGCGAAGTCAAGCGATAGGAGTCAGGCCACTGAATGGTTGGCTAACGCGTAGCTTCACCGTATTGTCAACTTAGAGATGAACGAAATAAGAGCTCACCTCAACAATCCATTTCCGGCCTGTTATCGCCTGACATCACTTTCTGCGCGCGAAACCTCCAACCTTGAAAGCAACAAGATCGTTTCGCCCACGAGCAAGCTTCCCGGAACTTTAGAACGGATGCCTTGCGAACGATGCCTAGGTAGAGTAGCGCTGCCATAATTTTTTTTTCTTTTTGTCTTTTGAAATTCTGTTCTTGATTTCACGAACGGTTTCGGAATATGACCGAACACCGTTTTGGCATCTCCACAGAACTCAGATTTAGTGACACTATGAACGTGTCATTGATAGTAGATATGCATACTATATAAAGGACAACGATAATTTATTTATTATGTTTGTGAACACTGAAAATACATAAATGAATGAATGAATAATTAATTAATATATTCATAAAAGTATCTGTTTCACATTTATTTTCAAGAACGTTTGTCTTTCTCGCGCGCTTCGTGGTAACAACACAATCATATAAGTACTGACGTGTGCACTTATCTGACAAAAGTATTAATTTTTTTTTATTTTTATACGAAAATACCATACGTTAACTTACCTTAATTACGCTTCTCGATTAAATGTTCCCTATAATAAGGGACGTGCTTAAATGCATATATGCTTGTGTGCAACCCTGCTGTCATTGCTGCCAAAAAAGCAAACATATTTTTGATTGGACAGGTCAGGAGTGCTTATATTATGAATTTGAAATAAACACCCGTGCCAAAATCGCCGGTACATTTCCAATGAGAGGGGCCGCCATCCCGTGCTCGCCTGGCGTATAAATGATCAGTGACTCGTCATTCGTTATCTATATATGGTATTTCGGACGAAAACATTATTTCAAAGCAAATGAGCGCGAAATTACAGTCGATGTGCCATAGTGAATCGTTAATTAAACAAGAGTCCCACCTACACCAAATCTATGACGTCGCGCTTAGGCGGTGGCGCAGCCTGTTCAACGGAGCATGGCCGAACGCTTCACACTTCGGGAAATGGGTACATGCCGCGCGTCGTGCGCGGAGCTCTTGTGTGCAAACGCGTGCTTGCTTACAGGCAATGAATTGGTGTACACTCGATTCAAAGGTCAAATTGTTCGTGAAAGATTATTCAGCGTGAAGTCGGTCTGCCTTTCAAGATTTGCGACACTGGTTCACGCTGTACATGAGACACGCGTAGCTAGTGAAGCACGACCGCTAACCTGAGGTCGTTAACGTGCATCACGCGCTATACCCCAGAATGAACCGCAGATGCTGCGTCAATGCTTGTGCACCCGCGAGCGCTCGTGTGCCCGCCGAGGCGTCATCCAAAACAATTAGCTTGCGCTTTTAGCACGCGTGACCAACAATGGTCCATGCTGAGGTGAGACGAAGTATTCCGGGTGTTTATAGCACGTTCTGTAGAATGAGCTTGCGCTCCTCGTGCTCCTAGCTCCAACCAGTCAGCGACACGCGCGAACTAGCGCGTAATCCTCCCTTTGAAATAGAAATTTCTAGCGCAAGCGGTCATTCCGTGAAAACACGTCTGAAGGCTGCACTTTCGTGCCGGTAGCCTTCGCTGTTTAACGACAAGCCTCGGGCACGTGCAGCCTTCACGCGGAAATATATTTTGGTGTTGTTGTAGTATTGTAAAGTGCAGGAGAAAAGCTGGAAGCCACTCGCATCTATTTCAGGAGCAGAGTGCTCGCGAAAGTAGCGTAAGTGCTTTTAACGTAAGCTACCACTTTTAAAACCAGATTGTTATTGTTTGAATAATCTTCTTTCTTTTTCCCCGAAAATTGATTCGTGATTGGAGTGATCTCCGAGAATACGCGTCACCAGTGATACCTCTATAGTGCCATATATATGCGTGATATTTGATTTGAGCGCTGTGCTCTTGATGCATTGTGCTTCTTTTTATTATTCCTGTTTTTTTTTTTTCAATTTGACATCTGAACTTTTATGTAGTCGGACGCTGTGTTTCTCTATCTGTGACAATTTGATAGTTTATGTACGAAATTAATCCCTAAAATAATGCCCTCTGCACACTGTAGGCATTTTATAAATAAATAGAACAAATAAATATCCGCGGGAAGGGTGCACTAATAACTGACTGAATAATTTTCGATTAGCCTTTCATAGGTTGGTGCTTTACGACAGTTAATCATTCAAACATTAAGCTGAGATCTGTTTTTGTAGTGAAGGCAAGTGGAACCGTTCGCGGGTTTTACAGATGCCAAGAGCTATCGCTGTAAAACGCTAAACACTCTCCAATGTTTTTTTTTTTTTTTGGAAATGTTGGTTTGAATATATTTACTGTGGCGGATGCTTTCAACGCGTGAGCTCTTGTTTAGTGGGGGCATTCCTTCAGTAGTGCGCCCGCTCTCTCTTGCCTCGGTATTACGCAAATCATATGATTATTAACCTCTCCAACTAGCAATCCGGAAAATGAGTTTTATCGACGTGTTTGATCCGCTATGGCAATCAGTTTGTTGGATGATGCTTCATTGACAAATCGTCTCGTCGACACTGCGCTGTCCCATCGACGGTTTCATCAAAACGAGCGTTGTGTCGTTTCACAACATAGCTTGCTTTGCGATAGCAGTTATGGGCGAGCCCTGCACACTTTACGCGTCCGTAACGGTCCGCCGGTCGGTCGTCTGTAACCATACAACAAATTGGAGCCACCACGTAACCACAGTGGAAATAGCGCTCCATATAATAGTCACAAAGTCACGTGACTATAATCCGTGGGGGTGATGTAAACATCGTCACTGATGAATCCATGAATCCCGAACAAGAGCTCTGCCGGACAAAAGCTTTTCACGGACCCGTACAAAACCTCAGCACTTTTTTCAGAGACCCAGATAAAAGCACATCATTTTATGACTACACATGAGCAAAGGGTTAATGAAGAATTTCTTTTATTTCATTGTCGATCTTGATATGAGGACCGTATATTTGTTTCTGGGGACCGAAAACTAGGATCAGAAATGTCTCGATATGGGCTCATCGGGGCCGCCAAATGGGGCTGCCGATGTCCGCGTCAATGCCTCGCCGTTCCATCGCGGCCAAATGCATGGGACCTTTCGCTCCAGATTATTATGCTGACTCTATGACCTCGACAGAAAAGCTTCGCACCCTAACTACGGGTTTATGGACTTCATTTCGTGTCCGGTGAAGAACCCCGCTGCAATTGACAGGACAAGAAAATATTCAGAAACGTGGTTATACAAGGACGGCTCTATGACTTTACTGCACTACTGATGCCACAATAACACGCCGAATGCCTCCAACATGGCGCCAAGACACTGATAGCAGACGATAACGTTGGTTTTGATTTAGAGTTTAGCCGGAAGTGAAGTCAGCTGCAAAAGCCTATTGTTAAAAACGAAAAAAAAAATCGAGCACAAAGAAGTAGGAGTGCAAACTCGGATCGCTACTGGCAACTGAATTTTATTTGGAAAACACGAACATATATACACACATTATTATACCCCACCCCAAATGAATCTGAATTTCTTATTTGATGAAAAGAGTGACGACGCACTGATGCAACCGTCATCCTTCTTTACACAGATTTTGCATGCCTCGAAAATTTTCCCCTCTGTTTTCGGTCCCTACTTGCCCGGAATCGGTGTTTTATCTAGCAAAGAATCATACGAACGCTTATCACAGTGGACTGCCAAGTTCCCCAAGGGAGACCGCTTTACAGAAAGTTCCTGCCCTATGTACGACCTGGTGGTGCACGCAAACACCCAATGTCAAAAGCCCGTGTCTAATGCCCCACGACAGACACCCCGCCCTTTTGCCCCGCCTTTAAAAGGCTAGTTTTATCAGAAGCCCATGACGCGAATCCCCAGATCATGTGGCCGGGTCCTCACAATGACGGCGGACCGTTCTGCTTTTAATTAAAGGGCTGTTTATACTCCCACGTTGAGCGCAGTGAACGAAGCGTAACGCAGAACGCGCGCCTTTCATTGGCCGGCGGCCAGGAACTCGATTTCTGCGACCAATCAGTATCTGTGTGCGCTGCGCTACGCCGCGTCGACAATACGTTGGAGTATAAACGTACCTTTATAACCTTAAGAGACAGCAAGTGTGCACGCGAGCGTGTGTAACGTGATCATGCCGTCATTAGTAGACCCTCAACATATTAGTTTAACACATGGAACAATGCTGGTGGAAGTGCGCAAAGGGATTCTGCACGTGGTTGGTATTTTAGACTACCGATCTGGCGCATTCCACGTCTGCGTGCATGTTTTTTTTTAATTCTTTTTTTTTTGCGCGTGCTTTTTTGTTAATTTTTTTGTTTTATTTTGAGGCATAAGCTAGTTAGCTTCGCTGGTGCTCCGAGGGAACGCCAAAGTGGCTGACGATTTTCTTGAAGTTTATATCGCCCCTTTTTTTTCGTTGGGAGACATTTGATTTCTCTTTTTAATTTTTACATTAGGCTTCAAGCTGAGTTCGGAGCGTCGTGTCTGCCAGACCCTTTTTGTCTTGTTGCCCTAGAGCTGTCATGTCTAAGCAATCTCTACCAGATTGGTTTTTGGATACCCGGTAAGCCAATACCAGCACAGACAAACGAAATAATTCGAGGGTCCTTCCCCCGTACGGGGGAAGAGCGGAACAGCGCTCCAACGGCCTCGAAACGGGTTGCTTACAAGGTCGCTCGGCCTGGTGCAAGAAATCTATATCTCTCCCTCGGAAAGGGCGAGAGAGGGTGATGAGAGAACAGTTGCCCTCCCGTTTTCCCCACACTGCCCCACACCATTAGCAATCTCTTGAAATCTCTTCAAGAGAACTCGGCGTCCTTGAGGGAGCACTCCCTTCATACCTAAGCTGACAGTGCTGGGAGAGCTAAGCGCCCGCCGGATCAGTTATCACCTGCCCCACTTTCTGCGCGGGGTTACAGAAGGGCCCTCTCCTCTCCCCATCATCATTCACAACGCTTAGTAGTAGGGAGCGTGATCACGTGATTAAAGACAGACGTGCGATTGGTTCACCAAGCACCTTAGCTTCCTCTATACTCTCAGCTTAAGAGTGACGGAGTCCAAACCGCAAAACACACACATTGTAAAAAAAAAAAAGAAAGAAAAGAAGAGGAAGGAACTTGAAAAAAAGAAAGCGTTGAGAGGCGCGCTCGGGCAAAACGCCGCCGAGGCGAGATCTCTTTGCTTTGGGGCATTTCGCCATCGGAGCGGCGGAGGGAGACCCACCCGAAAGCCGGCGCACTCAGCTCGCGGACGAAGACAGCGAGGAGAAGAGCGTCTGTCCGTCACGTGAACTTTACGTGCGGCACCGCTGCGAGGCTGCGTACCTCGCTGTCGCCGCGATCACCTGTCGCCATTCAACCGCACTTAAAAGGTAAGTAGCTCATTTTCGCATGCGCCTTGAGAGATAATCGAAGTGCAGAAGGAATGAAAGACGCGTAAAGCCTGGTTCAGACAGTTGTGTTTGACTGCGTTGCGGCGGCGACAAACCAAGACATCCCTGCTGCTGCTGCTGCTTATTTCGCGTGCCAAGATGATTCTTTGAATTGGATTCCACGCTTCATACAAGGCACAGATGTGCCGGTGACTTGCTTTCGGTTCTCGACGCAACGCAGTCAAACGCAAATGTCTGAACCGGCCTTAGCTTAACGCAATACCGCGTGTTGTGTCAGAAAACGAGCTCAACCATGTTGCTTCCGCTTTCCCCACTCAGTTGCACGAGGGCAACGCATCCTAGCATCAGACTCGACTCGATTGACGTGTGCAGGACAAGGGCTCATTGCCATGGGAGTTTGGTCTGCTCTGGTTTCTACCGAACACTTCCTGTTCGTACCTTTTCGCTTTCGGGCGCCGTAAGAAGAACGAAAGAAATCAAAAACACAGAACCGCGCTCGTTGAATAATTATAATGGGAGCTCTCGCTGCTGAAATTTAAGAGAGCATGTCATGTTTTCTTTAGTATATAGATATAAATAAATAAATAAAAAAGTCCTTGTCTTAGGCAGTATATGTTCGTTTCACATCGCGCATCCCCGCTCCGCGAGTGCGGCCACCGGACGGCAATGTTACATGTCGAAACATTGCGTTTTTGGAGCGTTGCGGATGCTGGCGGCAGCAGGGATTTCCCTAGACCCCCCCCCCCTAGGGGGAGTGTAGACCCCCCTCGTTTTTCCGAAGGCACCCCCTTAATTCACGACTCCTATATTCGCAATGCCCCCCCCCCCCTTTAACCCCCCAAAAAATTTAGACCCCCCCCCCTTCCCTGATTTCAATTCCTGGGGAAATCCCTGAGCGTGAGGTACGTGTTCTACTCGTTCGTCGTTATTCGCCGAAGAAGTTATTTAAAGCTGTGAGACTTAAGAACACGTGAAAAGTTTTACGGAAGCGCAGTGCCGCAGGAAAAAGGCACAACTCGTCGAAAGCAAGTTTCGTCGGTCGCGGCGTGATCAAAGCTTCTTTGGCACGCCGTAGCGCTGCGTCTCCTGCCTGCACGCTCCTGCCTTCGCACGCTTGGATACCGATCAAGAATCGGCGCCGCGGCAGAGTTTTGAAGGTGTGTCACGCGTAGATGTCTTTGCATCATATATCGGCCACGGAGTTCTGGACCGTCCAGCTGTTCCGGCGAATTGCTATCAATAAAGAGGGAAAACAATATGTACGGTTACTCTTATGCACTATTAACCATGGCTATTAATCATGTTCCATATCTACTCTAATGGATCACATGGCAGCACAAATGGAGCAACGCTGTGGAGCAAGCAGGGTTTTTGAAAGCAAAACTACAAGACAGCGAGAATGAACATTTTTGAAGCGCGACCCATACGGTCGTGTGCAGCCTCTTGACCAATCACAATTAGGCGAGTCGCGCTCAAACGTCAAGTGCAATAAAGTAGGTTTATAATGAGCCAGCACTGATCAGTGATGAGCTGTTGTGCGCGATATTCTGTAAACTGTCTAACAACAAAAAAAATACATACCTTCCCCCCCCCCTTCATTTGTTGCCACTGGACAGTGGATCAAGCTCTTTCTGGACCGCGAGTGTTGGAAGTTACAAATACAGTCGTCGGAGTACAGTAAAACGCTGCTCCAGAAGCACATATGGCTTCACGCACATTGCACTCGCAAAACACATCCACACGGTGTCAATTCTTGATCGTTATCCAAGCATGCGAAGGCACAGAGCACAAGCGCTCTGTGTCGTTCGTTTCTTTTACTTGTCCGTTGTTTTCAGCGCTTTTACCCTAAAAAAAAATAATAAGGCACAGAGACGCGGCACTTTGGCGGGCCAAAGAAGCTTTGATCACGCCGCTAGACCGGCGAAACTTGCTTTCGACAAGTTCTGCCTTTCTCCTGTGGCACTGTGCTGCCGTAAAAATTTCCACGTTTTCTCAACGGCAAGTTTCACGGCTTACACAGGGTTTTAAAGAACGTTTTCGGCAAATGACGACAAACGAGTAGAAAACATGTCTTCAGCACGCTGCCGCCAGCCTCCGCAACGCTCCAAAAACGCAATTTTTCGACGTGCAAGATGGTTGTTCGGTGGCTGCACTCGCGCTGCAGCGAGCAAGCGGGGAAACGCTATCCAGCAATTATCATAGAGGCCAGTGGTTCGTTCGTTTCGAGGTAGGCCTACCGGGCTAACGACGACCGTGCTTGCATAACATACCGCAGGATGGCGCCACCGGCGTCATTAGATGCTGACTGGAAGTAGACGATGACATCCCACCTGCTTTTGCCGCTATGATTTATTAAATACTTTCAGCAGATGTGATGTGTGACTGCTCGATAATAAATAGGACTGTGGTACACGAACCACTTCTGTCCCATGGTGAGCTGAGCAAGCACTCTGCCATAGACAGAAACAATTTTGTCCTTTCATGAAATTGAGGAACCCCAAGTTACTCGCTTATATTTCCCTACGTAAAAGCGACTATTAAAATATGTGCTCGAGCGAAAAGTAGCCACTTTCCGAGAAGAGTGTCCAAGCTTTACTTTCCCTTTATAGTTGCTTCCCATTGGCTGGAACGATTATTGATGCCTTGCATGCGAGGAAGAGAGGTGTCAATCATTGTTCCGGTGGCCCCGATTACTTGAGGAACACTCGTATGATTCTTCCTCGCTATATTTGCTTTTTAAAGGGATGCTGAACCGTAATCTGGGTTCCACAAAACACGGCGGCAAAAGCGTGCAACGGGATGCTACAAACACCAAAACATCACTAATACAGCGATATCTCAAACGGATGACCGTATTTTTTTTAAAAAAGGAGGCGCATTCGACAGATCTTTTTGTTGTCTTGTTTTTTCCAGAAGAGTCGAGAAGGAGAGGGAATGGTCTCACGTCTTCCCCGCCGCCGCCTTGAGGGGGCGAAGCGAAGAGAGGAGGAAACGAGATACGTCGACGTCATGTGCCTCGTTGGCCTCGTTCAATCTCAAACTCTTTTTTCCAAAAATACGGCCGTCCATTCGGGATATCGCCTTACGAGTAGTGTTGTAGGGATTATAGAGCCACCTACAGCTCCTGCATTGTTTTCTGAAATCCAAATTTCAGTTCACCATCTCTTTAAGGAAAAATGCATGTTGCGACGTGTGGTTTATTCGCTCTGTTAAAATAGTTTTGTTGCCCTGCAGTTGTCGAAGGCGGGACTGATTTAGTAAATGCATCGAGATTCAAATGCGTTTTGTGTTTTTACTTTCTATCCCCTTCTATTACAACACTTCTAACGTCAATCTTTTTGCTGCAAATATTTGTCTGTGTTATAATCGCAGTTAAAATAGTTTTTATGGCACTTTGAGGAACTGCGGGGTTTTCTATAGTACTTGCATCGCTTTTTACAAGGTGAGGAACCAGAATCACCTGCTCCAAAGGCTGAAATGGGGGGGGGGGGGGGGAGCACGCTACCACAGTTATGATGGAGCACTCGTGCATCTTTTTGTTGCAGATTATACTTCTGAGCATCGCCAGCAATGACGGGGCTCATGTGCTGGATGGACCACGGGATGCTACTGAACCGATCATTCTCGAGCCAACCACGGGAAAAACAGCGGCTCTTGGAACTTGTCCTGGTCGATTTCGAGTTGGGAGCATTAGGAGCCTGCCAGCACTGGTCGTCAGCTGCAATGCCTCTACAAAAGCCGCTATCCCATGCCGGTCATTCGGGGCACGCTACCACAACTGTGATGGAGCACTCTTAACATCTTTTTGCTGCAGGTTGGTTATTTGAAAACTTCAGCTTTCCATCATTCTAGCAACTATTGTCTGCTAGTGGTATTGTGCCCTAGTGATTGGATCTGCTGTTTTCGTCGAGTGTGCTCTTAGTTTCGGGACGTCATGTCCGCAAGTTTCCGGTGTACCGTTTTAATGCAATCGAATGATGTGGAATCAAACCCCGGATGTGGAATCAAACCTTCATTTCACACTCCACATGCTAAGCAAGATCCAGAAAATGAATCTCACTGTTCGTTGGAGTCAGCGAAGGTTGGCTCACGCAAGATGGTCTGTTTCTTGTTATGTAACAGGTTTCTTCATTTCTCTACACATTTGGTCTTGGTGTTGAAACATTACGGTGGTGTTGGAGAACTGCGGTTTGCACCCCCAATCTCAACAGTGCACCGCTAAATGTGAGTATGCGGTCCCTTGCAATCAGCTTTGATGTTCTCAGAGTCTAATGTTCAGGCATCGCCCGGTCACCCAGGTACCCTGGTCACCAGATAAAAAACAGAAATAATAAAAGATATGTTTTTGTGATTATTGGAGCTTTAAATATTCTGAAATGTTTTCCGTATGTCCAATAACCTATGGTGCTGTCATGTAAAAAATACTCTAACTTGCCAAATTTCTGTGTCCTGGCCCCTTTCAAGTAATTTCATTTGGGTTTACAGCTTTCTTAAATCACACTGGCACCTGCAGTGCACTTACGTGTAACTCATAGTTTGCAGGTATCGGGTGGTTTAGTTTGTCATTGCATTCTGCTCAGAACCTAACCACATTCCACATTTTTTTGTTTTTCTTTGTTTTCGAGGTTCTGTAGTTGTTCGTATAGACTTGATTGCTCTGCAAGTTACGAAGATTGCCTTCCACTTGAAAGCTGGACGTAACCCACTAATTATTTTTCAATAATAAAGATATGAACGTGTTTTACTCAGTGCTGCATCTTGTGTGCCCTTGCTTGAAATTTCTTACCTAACACGGTGTTCAAACACCTGTTTGTATCTGGGAGGTGCACTTGGCAGTAACCTCTGAAATTAACTTGTGACAGCAGGCTTGAAGAAACTCACTGAATGCGGCAATTTCATTTTCAAAGGTATTTTTCGAACTTCCCTTGCTAAAAGGGTTTCATAGCGTAAGTCACAAGTTGGTTTCACTGTCTACTGCCCACCAGAGTTAAGCTGAGGCTCCTGCACTGCACTTACATGTAACTCATAGTTTGCAGAAATCGGGAGGTTTAGTTTGTCATTGCATTCTGTTCAGAGCCTAATCACATTCCACATTTTATTGTTTTGTTTTCCAGGTTCTGTAGTTCTCCATATGGACTTGATTGCTCTGGAAGTTAGAGATTGCCTTCCACATGAAAGCTGGACGTGGCCCACTAATTATTTCTTAAGAATAAAGGTATGAACATGTTTTTCTTCGTACCGCATCTTATGTGCACTTGCTTGAAATTTCTTCTAACACGGTGTTTAATTATCTCTGGGAGGCACAGTTGGCAGTAACTTCTGAAATTAACTCGTGACAGCATGTTAGAAGAAACTCATTGATTGCAGCAATTTTGTCTTCAAAGGCATTTTTGGACTTCCCTTGTTAAAAAGGTTTCATAGCATAAGTCACAAGTTGGTTTCGCTGTCTAGTGCCCACCAGAGTTAAGCTGAGGCTCCTGCACTGCGCTTACGTGTGACTCATAGTTTGCAGAAATTTGAAGGTTTATTCTGTCATCACATTCTGTTCATAATCTAATCACATTCCATATTGTTTTGCTTTTCCAGGATCTGTAGTTCTTCATGTGGACTTCATTGCTCTGGAAATTAGATTGCCTTCCACATGAAAGCTGGAAATGGCGCACTAATTATTAAGAAAAAGGTATGAACATGTTTTACCTACTACTGGATCTTGTGTGCACTTGCTTCAAATTTCTAACACAGTGTTTAAGCACCCGCTAACCTCTGGGATGCGCAGCTGGCGTTAACTGCTGAAAGTAACCTGGGCCCACAGCCTAATCACATTCCATGGGCACTAGATATTTAATTTGAATTGTTCCCGCATCAAAAATTAGTTGGCGTTTTGTCCGCAACTTGCTGCGATAGAAATCTGTGACACTCAATCACTGAGCTGCACGTCATGCGTGACGACGGGAATCATTCCGACATTAAAAATTAGCTGGCGTGTTGTCTGCACCTTGCAGCGACGGCTAGAGACTGTTGAACTGCTAGCTGCAGTGACTTAACAAAATGGACGTCTCAGTGAACAATAATTATAGCAGTAAAATGCTAGATTTATTGTTCACTGGGATGTCCATTTTGTTTAGTCACTGCAGCTAGCAGTTCAACAGGCTCTGGCCGTCGCTGCAAGATGCGAACAACGCACCAGCTAATTTAAACGATTCCCGTCGTCGTGTGTCACGTGCAGCTTAGTGATTGAGAGTTGCGGTTTTCTGCCGTCGCAAGTTACGGGCA
>JAZHYW010060462.1:0-21394 GCA_037355805.1 Ixodes ricinus | reverse complement strand
CAGCCTGTCTAGCTACAAACAATGCCTTTTTTGGTTAGCATTCATTTCACAGGAGAGTTTCATTTAATCAAACACTCAACTACTAGCTGCTTTGTGTGCTTAAGAACCCCAGACAAGTCAACAAGAATGTTATGTCGAGAGTTATCCTTTTCGTTTAACAAGCTTCACTGCAGCAGTTGCTTTCGACACGCCGACTAATTGGTGAAGGACAGAGCATGAATATCTCCGGGTGGCAAGTTTAGGAATGAAATCAAAGAGAAAACTAATTGTGTTACACTGAAATGGTGTTAGAATAAGCTAGTTTGGGAACAAAATCTAACTTTTTGCTCAGAGGCTGAAGGCTGCAACGAAGCTACAATTCCCAATTCAGTTAAAGAAAATAATTCTTATTTACTTGTGAAAATCCTAAATTTAGCAAGTGGGCACTATATATACAGCGCAATCCACTAATGAGAAAACCCAAAAATTCAATTGTTATAACCGATTATCGTTTTATCTGGACTAGAAACATGAGCATTTCTAGTTTAGGAACTGTAGAAACTGGTCCGTTATTAGCAGTACATCGCTATATCTAGTAACGTTATACATGGATTGCACTGTAAAAAATCCAGCGGGACTAACTAAGGTAATTCACTACCTTCCATTCATTTAGTGCCAAAGCTAATTTATTTTGAAGTTTTATTGACATCACCTTCAAATAGGTTAAGGCCAGTATAGTAAAATTAACTAAATGCAAAATCTGAAGAAAAAAGAAGAAAAAAAGCTATTGTGTTACTGAGGTACAACTAATCAAGGTTGTTAAAAAATCCTGTTAGTAGAACCAAGTTTCTTTCAATCTCGATTTTGAAAAACAAAGTCATGACCAATGATGCATGCAACTTTCAGGATATTGCAGAATATTGCAGGCTGGTAAAGGTTTCTAAGTGACAATTTAGCTACAAAGCAAGTTGTGACATCAGTAATCTCCAGATGATTCTTTTTTCTTTCTTTTTTCCAGCACCGAACATGTGCACATGCACTATTCGCAACTCCAGCCCGCCGCTCGCCCTCCAGCGGACGAGCGGAGAACCAGAGGAACGGGGACGGCAGCGGCGGCGGTGGCGCGGAAAAGGTGGCAGTGTCGTCCTTGATGCGTGAAGCCATGTTTAAGGCAAAAAAAGTGAGCGCGTTAAAATAGGAATTATTGTGCTCCGCATCGCAACAGCGTTGCACGAAGGACCGGGATGTCTAATTTCTTTAGGGACTTTTCG
The DNA here is from genome assembly GCA_037355805.1 of Ixodes ricinus. Taxonomy (NCBI): domain Eukaryota; kingdom Metazoa; phylum Arthropoda; class Arachnida; order Ixodida; family Ixodidae; genus Ixodes; species Ixodes ricinus. Next base: position 20,144 of record JAZHYW010060462.1, on the reverse strand, counting down.
TTTATAGCATACAGCTGCGGATTGCTGGTCTTATGCATGACCGCCAGTTCGATCTGTGCTCAACGTGACGGCAAACGCTCCCGCTAATAATGTAGAGCTCTAGTGTATGGTCTACGAAAAGTCTATTCTTTGCCTATAAGTAGGAGAAAACCGTTCGCGCAACGATATGTCGAGCAATACACAGTCGGGAATGGGTTTGCGTTTTAAGGCCGTAGGAACATGACCATTTATTTTCAGCACTTTTAAAAGATAGAATACGCGTACTTGCTTTCAGGTAATTACAAAGTAAATAAAGAAATGCCCGAAGCATTTTAAGCGCGTCTGTGTTAGCCAGCCGTTCGTGACGAGAGCTTAGAACGGGCAGTTTTGGCGAGAGGGGCAGCAACGTCGCAAATAACACAGTAAAAAAGCAAAAAGTTTGGTATTTTAAAATTATGCATTTTTGGTAGAGCAATAAATAAAACCCCTAAACACGCCGATTATGGTAATAGGCAGTTTTAGCATTGCGTTACCGCAGGCTACCGTTGGCTACCGTGAGCACAGCAACGCTCCTGGCACGCGCTGAAAATTGTGCTTCAAAGGCGCAGCGCAGAGCCTCCGGTTGTAATGCTACACCACACGGTAGTTTGCGGTAACAAACTTCCTATCAATAACCATAGAGCAGTTTGATTACGTGTTGCAATACACTAAAACCGAGACGGTGAGCAGCGAGTTGCGAGCCTGTGACACGAAGACATCAATACTGTGAACGCTGCTCTTCCTGAGCTTGACAGTCACCGTGCGCGGCTCACTTTTTAGAGCACTAATGGCCAGGCAAAGCGGAAACACGATATCTTCATCACCCTCAAAAATATTCTGCCACAAACAGCGACGTCGCCGGTGCGTAAAACGCGCTCGCACACCACAAAGCTTCGCAAGTCGAGGTTTCTGCAACTTTTCAATATCAGAATGCTTATTTTGCTAGCGCGCATCAACTTCTCCGTCACCTGTAATATGATCCTGCCCTAACCACTTCGCGTTTGCTGACAAATAAATCATTTTTAGCGCACTGACCAGCGTCAGCGAGCAGGCGCACGGGTAACCCCGGAGAATCTATCCCCGTCTCTTCCGCCATCTTGGAACTACCGCCCCGCCACCTATAGGGCGTTGGAGTTGCGAATACTGCTCTCGAGGACTGTGCTCCTCCACAATCCTCCACAATCCACTGGTGCAGAGCGAGAAGCACACTTAAACGAAGCTAAGTAATTCGCCCGAACAGGCCATGAACAGTGAGAGCTCCCGAAGTAATGTTGGTATTCGACACGAAAATAGAATGGAGTACTGCATTATTGTCGGCAATTATCGAAAGTCCCGAAAATTCGCACAAACCCATCTTGTTTATACAGCAGTGCGGAGGGGCCCGAGCTAATAGTTTCAGCATTGAGAAGGCGAAATTACATTTTGGTACAATGTTGGCACAAATTCCTCATATTTGGGTGAAATGTAGCAGGATGTAGCAGGGTAAGCACTTTGGCACACTTTGGTGCAACAATCGCATCACTGCTTTTTACCGAAGCAAAAGCTCATGTAACATGTAGAACACTACCATAAAATACCGGAGAAGCGCCCACTCAAACTTTGGAGATAATCGCAAAAAATGGGGGATGGGCCCCTTCCCGGTCATCAATTTTACATATAAATGTACTGAGTGTATTTTCTCAGGATCCTACAAATTTGGGAATGGGCGCTTAGGAGTGGTGTGGGCGGACGCACGGTATATTATGGTAAGTATAATATGCTCCCCACAACTACACTAAAAGCAAACTGCAAAGGGTCTGCACGTGCCACAGCACGTGCAGACCCTTTGCAGTGTGTGACAACACTCACTTTGTCGTGGATCCTGTTCAGGAGACGTGGAACGGTGGGACTGATTGTGGGCCTTAGTGCTTTCATGTCTTCCCCAAGCTCCTTGATGTCTCCACTGAAGAAGCCCACCCTGCCACCAATCATGTAGATTGCCATCTGCAAAACGTAAGTACAAAGTCAAGCCCCCATCAAAAGATTGTGACATTACTGTTTGAAATTTGCATTATAGTAACCCTAAGGCATATTTAAAAAATATAAATACTGTACAGCCACTTGAAGTTGCCTTGAGAGATGTTGACCAGTTCACCACAAAGAAAGGTTTCTGGTACAGGCACACTCAAGTGTCTGAAACTGCACGTAGGGCTCTTGTAAACCCTTCGACTGTCAGCGACAACCACTGGCTGATCAATTGATGCACAGCCTCTTTGAGCTTTACCGAAAGCTGCGACAATCGTTGCTTGTAGATTGTGTCCATTCAACAAACACTATTTTCAGACATGCCAAATATACTCCGTTGGGAATTTTTTTTTCTTTTTTTAATTGGAGCATTTTGGTTTGCAAGAAAGGATGTGTGTGAAGAAACAGGGCTGCTGAAGATTGTTTATGCTGCAAAAAAGCTACTGTATTATGTTGGTAAGCCCAGCAGGTTATTTGTTTTGCTTAGTGCTCATGCAGTAGGGTACATGCTCATATAGTAGGAACAGGGTGCTCTTGCCAAATGAACACTTTTGCAGCAGTGCTTTTTACAAAAGTAAGAGCTGAACAAGTTCTTAAAGTGATAGCTTTAAGGAGCTTGTGTCGCAGGAGAAGCTGGCGTCGGCATCAGTGTCGGTGGAACCGGAAACTCTTGATCGGTCGATTAGCGATTCATTTGCCTTAAAGAAAAAAGTTAAAGAATTTTAGGCGAAGCGGGATTGAACTTAAAAACCTTTGGTTGCAAGCCAGACACGCTCCACGACTAGGTCACGCAAACACGCTTGCACAGCTTGGAAACGAGCAGGAATTTATATTTAGCTATCACATTCCACTCTTAAAGGCAAAGCTTAAGCGTACTACTGTAATTTTGTAGACTACAAGTACAATAGGCCAAGTAAACTTGAAAACAGCATTAATTCCATGTGAATCTACTCTAAAAAAAAGTATTAGACATACCTCGCAGCATCGTTCTAGCATGTGTGCCAGAGGAAGAAAGGACATCATCACATCATCACCTTTGGGGGCAAGGTCACCCTGCAAAAAATAAGTTCCACACAAAATTTAAACATTTGCTCTAAAAATTTAAAGCATATTCACATTCATGTGAGGGTACTCAATGTTTTCAAATAAAGCTATTGAAGGAATAAGATATGAGTTATAATACCACAGTGGACAGCCAGCCAATAGGCACATCAACAAAACACAGAATAACTTTACGTCTTGCAACAAAACATGAACTACACATGGGACAACAAACACTGGTATGCAGTAAAAATATTTGTGGTGTGAATGCAATGACAGTTCATATGGATAACTTGCAAAGAGGTTCTGTTCAAGCGTGGTGCAAGCTATCCACAAGGCTATGAAAATTAATTACTCACCAATTGGTACATGACAGCAGAGAGGTCAGAGATGATGTTGAGGTGGAGTCAGCATCACACCCTTGGGGTTACCGGTGGTACCACTGGTATAGCACACTGTGGCCAGATCAGATGTGTGGGGAGGCTTTAAAGAAAAAAGGAACTATGTCAACTTTGATCAAGAAGATACCCCAGTTTCAAGCTTTCTAGCTGAGGTTACCAACCCAAAGATTTTGTGAGGCCTACCCCAGTGTTTATGGCTTTTTGAATTGAGCAACATTGCATGTTTTACCTAGGTTCGTGTAGTAGAACACAATAGGGTAGCTAAGAGTACTACCCTGCTCATGGTAACATTAGAGGAGTAAAGTATGTTCCTGCTACTTCTCCTTATCAGATTGAGTTATGTATTAACATTAGTTTCATGCATTCCCTTCCAAGATTCAAAACAGAAGTATTATACCATGTTGCAGGAATCACAGTTAGTCAGATGTTTTAGTTCAGCAAGCAGAACACTTAATTATTACATATTAGAACACATAAACACTTAGGTGCAAAAGGAGAGGAGGATAGGGTGGTGATTAGGTAGGGCAGTTGGAGCAAGCTGTAAATAAATTACCACTCTAATTGCTTTTTTTTTAATTTTCACTAAATTTGTACTTTAACAGAAAGTTATAGATCACTACTGATAGAAAATATTTCAAGGACACTGGTCAGTAGATCAGTTCAACCTAACTTGAAAAATACCAAACCAAAAACCAGCTCACCAGAGGATGCCTGAAGTTCTTCTCTCCGAGCTCCTGGAATTTAAGAAATTGAAACTTTTAGTTAACCAGACAATAAAAAAACCTGCCTCCTGAAATAAACAACTGCTCAAGTCTCCCTCAAGACTTGCTCAAATTATTTAGTTCAAGTCATTGCTATGTCAATGGTACTTTTCAGTGATGAAACTATACTAGGCGACAACTTTTCTTGGCAATGCAATCAAAGGTACAGGCATGCGTGCTCTCTCATTTCGAGCACTGATTAAAGATGTGCTTGTGCTTACCTTCTTTCCTCACATGCCAAGAAAGTTTTCTCGAGTATAGTGCTGGTATTAGTTGCAAGATTTTAATTCCGTGCCACATCCTAGGTTTTGTGGCCCCAGAGGAGAAGTACTTACCGATCCTTTTTGCAATAAACTACCTAGAGAGGTACCAAAACTGACATCCCTTGCTATTTATGAACATGAGCTTGTTCTAAGAATTAGTATAAATAGCTGAAGTTTGGAATTGGAAACGTGTGTGCTTTCTGGATAATCTTTGTAATAGCAGAGGGTGTGTTTACTTTTAACATACCTATTGACCTGCTTGGTCTCACTGCTTGCAGTATGTTCAAAATAAATAATTTTTCTGTTCATTCCTATTCATAAGAAAAACTGTGGTGCTTTTATACATTTTAACAGAGCTTAAATCAGAAAGCTACATTTTAATATATGCAAAATATTTTGTAGACATAGTAGGCCCGCAATTTTCGAGGATTGATTTTTGCTAGCATTTACAGGTAACTTTAGCCTTGAAAACATTCTATGGGGATGACTGACTAGGCCAGCAGGCTGGAATAGCAGCATCAGTGCCACATTCCACAAGAAGACCACAGGTTTGTGGGATGGAAGTCATGTGAATGTTGAACAATGCATGGAATAAACAGACACAAATTCTGTATGTGTCCTGCCCATTTGACCATTTTTTCATGAGAACCATTCTTTGTATCAGCAATTCATACATAAAATGTATAGTTTTGGTACAAACCTCGAGTTCTGAGAACTTCATGAGCATGATGTTTGCCTCTTGGGCCTTCTGCTTGACGTCCTCAGAAACGTCCTTGATGACGACGATGCGTCTTCAATCTCGGTGTTTGTGACGCTTGCTTTAGAAGGCACTCCACTTTCTCTTGAGTATCACAGACGACTGTCTCAATATCAGCTGAAAGGATGCAAGTGAAAAGCAGGGTGAGTTTACATCTGCAGAGAATGCATTTTAAGGTATGCCAGCATTGTATTCACAAAGGTTGCCTGGTCCCACACTATCTGAAACTAGACATCTTGTTGAGGGTTAATTCCAGAATGGTATAAACTTGCTGAGAAAATAATGTGAAAAGATAACATACGATGAAATCTAAAAGATTATCAATTAGTGATAATGCAAAAAATGTGTTTAACATGGTGGTCCATTCAACGCTAGAATGTGAGAATGTTAAGAAACAAAACTCGTGCTTTTCGTATTAATGCAGTGAAAAACCAAGGTAAAAAAATAAAACATTTTAACACATACCTTGGTTGATGATGAAAGCACATGCAGGAGCTCCCAGAGTGTCATACAGTGGCACAATGATCATGGAGAAGTAGTAGCAGGCCTGCTCTGTGATAATCCACTGCAAGCAAAGCACAATATTTAGGCTAACGAGATCCCCTGCAAGGTCGCGAGTTCATGATATCACTTTAAAAGTTTGTACCACATATAAATCCTTTGAAAAACGCTATACATGACTCTCTACAAGTATACTTTAAGTTCTACAATATGTACTGTAAAGCCCCAACTTTTTAAATGCTACAACTATCGAAATCTAGCAAAGGAAGGGCCCATAAACTGCATAAAATTATAATGCTTACACATGAACAAAACTTAACTGTAAGGTGGAAATAACAGAAAAGATATGGGTGTACTGGTGAGTTTTCAATGTTGTGGAAACTTTTTTGCGTTTTTCTGTCTCAGATTTTGACATTACAATAGCCCGTCTTGTGCCACTTGTAAGCCCAGCTTGTCTACATCTCTAATGAATCAGATGTTCAAAGTGCAAGCCCTTACATTTCCAAACTGCTTCCGACATACTGTAAAATAGTATGTGCCCCATGTCACAACAAGCACCACTCCCTTCTTTACAAACATTTTAAGTATAGGCAATGGACATATCAAGCGCCCACCCGAGCAGTCTTCCGAGGTGCACCTCCGTGGTAGCTGCTTCTCCGAGAAGCCAGCGCAAAAAGGCAAAACTGTATGTGCGTGCAGCGGTGGAAAGTGCTAAAAAAGCTTAAGGCAAGAGCTCCAGCACAAAGCAAAGTTGATGAGAGTGTCACACTTGCTTAGAGCTCTGTACTGTTCTTATATCACTCTGTTGGATCAAACAGGAGCCTACCCTATAATGTGCCCCTTTTGTTTCCTTGCTTTTGGATCTAACATTTCCATTTTTTCGTGATCATCTCCAAGTTTTGTGTGGGCTCTTGCTCGATATTTTATGGTATGCAAGCCAAGTCTAGAGAGCTATCGACTCTCAGCTTTGGTAAACAATTAACTTAATATTACACTTTCAGCCAGGCAGGTCATGGCAGTGAAAGGGTTAATACCCGTTCTCAGGAAACCAGAGGACATCTTACCTCAACGCAGTTTTGTGTGTACAGGCCAATGAACGTCTGTTGGCCAGGCTTCTCTCCCAGCTTGACAAGACCACATGCGATACACTTAATCCTCTCGAGGACCTGCAACCCAAATGCAAAAAGAAAGTTTGTGCAATCGAAGAACATTTCAATGCAAAGTAAGAGTATAGTTTTCATTACAAACATAGATCAGGATAGGAGCCATCTGGCCTTGGCATTCACCTGATTATAGTGAATCCACTTGTATTCAGCCAGAGCCAGGGACTCTCCAGCCCATGCATGGCCCATTGTCTGAAGAGAATGAAAAATGTAATTGGATATTGCAACACCTATGAACATTGGATCTATAAAAAAATGGAACAACTCAAAAAGACTCTGGAGTAATTTCTGTCTATGTAGTCAACTGATCTTTGGGAACATATGCTAACATGCCAGAAACATTCAACTTCCTGATATTTGCATTGTGTTAGAAGCTAAAAGTAAATTGAATTTACAAACAAAGATTTCTCTGTAGGAGGAGGCTTGAAATCACAGTTTTGCACATTTATTTTCTACTTTTTATTTTGGTTGTTCCTGCTCTGCAATCCTATCACCTGCATGCACACTTTCCCCTTCATGAGGCTCGTTACACTAAAGTGAGCTTAAGGTATGACAAAAAAAAATTGTTTGTTTAACCTTACATTTTACATTTGTGTAGTATGCACCATAAAAGATGTGGATTGCCACAGAAAATAGAAGGTCACAACTGATTGCAGGGTCACTACTAAGTCAATGAAAATCAACAACTAAGGAGCAAGCTTAGTTGTAGGAGGTGATCAGCAAGGTCAAGTCAGTGAAGGAACAGGCACTAGGTCCTTTTTAAATTGTCACTTACGCTCAACATGTCAAAAATGAAAATACAGTAAACTTTCGTTAATTCGACCTCGACGGGACCTTGAAATTTGGTCGAATTATCCGAATGATTGAATTAAAAAAAGGACAGAAAAACGGTTAAAATTAAACTTCCTTTTATTGTCCAAAGTACTCACGGATGGTCTGCTGCCGTCTGCGCTTAAAACGCGTGTCCAAAAGCAGGCTTCGGAGAGCAGCGTAACTAAACGTCACGTCCCCAAAAATCGCGCACTACAAAAAAAAAAAAAAAAAAGAAACGAAAAAAGTAAGTTTTACGAGCTGACTTTGGCGCCAAGCCAAAGTCGGCTCAGCGACAAAAAAAAAAAAAAAGGAAAAGAGAATTAGCGTTTTTCGACGCGCAGATGGACCGCACACGATGCTACAGCATATGATGCTACAGAGAAGCGCTTTGAGAGCGCGCGCTGAGAAAGCTTCGAGCCGACTTTGGCGCCAAGCGGCCAGACCGTCGGCAACAAAAAAAAAAAAAAAAAGAAAAAGAGAACTTACGCTTTCTGCTGCGCAAGATGGAGCGCACACGATGCTACAGAAGAAAAAAACGCGTTGAGAGCGCGCGCTGGCTCGTGCGCGCCCGACCACGTGCTATGTTCTCCGCGCTACTCCACGCCAGATTGGTTGCGCTGGCTCGTGTCATTCGCTACGGTCCATCTCAACGGCGTAGAGGAGCAGGCGCATATTTGCGCACGTTCGGCTTTGCAGCAAAGGGCCCGTGTTTCGCCGTACGTTGGTGGTTTTTCTGCCGTGGTGCCGTGCAATGTGAGCCCGCGCGCACTCGCTCGGGACGAATTATCCGATGCGGAGTCTTCCCGAGTTCGAACTATCGAACTTTTCCTCCCATAGAAATGTATGGGCGCTCGCCGGGACTTTTGAACACGATCGAATTAAACGAAAAGTCGAATTAACCGAGGTCGAACTAACGAAAGTTTACTGTATATGACTGTAATACCAAATTCGAAAAAGAGGTGTTCAAACGGAGAGATAAAACATGCGCTTACTTGAGACCCGAGCTCCCTCTGTACATGACGTCAAACAATGTCCTGCAGTCTTCATAGAGGTACTCAAGGTGCTTTCCATCGTGGCACAGACGAGACGTCCTAATTCTTTCAAGACCCTGGGGAGAAATGATGAGCAGAGTTTGACATTGGGAAGCACAGCTGGACGCCAGTAAAAAGAAAATTATATGGAAAAAAATTGAAAAAGCATGGCTTATTTTCCTGCTATGTGAAACTAAATAACAGCCCCCTTTAGTTATCGGGTAGCTTTATATCGCAGGAAGCGTTAGCTTTCCTAGAAGATGTCCCAGACATAAGGCCTCCACACTGGAGATAACTGTGCTCAAATGCACAGTACTTCGAAAAATTCCAGCTTCTACTTTGGACAGCAATGTGAGAACCAGATAAGATACTGAAAACAGAAGCCAAATCTAGTTACTGCTCTTCAACTTTCTTGAAACTGAGTAGGCAGCACAATGTAATTGGGTACAAGCAAAAAGAAACTTGGAGCCCCAAAAAAGTTACAACCTTGATCTATTTGTTTGCTTTAGTGTGAAACTAAATAAGAGTCCACTTCTGCCAGCTCTATATCACAGGAAGCATTAGCGTTCCTACATGGCGTCTCAGACATGAAGCTTCTACACTGGAGATAAATATGCTCAAACCCACAGTACTACAAAAAAATCCCAGCTTTTATCTTTGACAGCAATATGAGAACTAGATAAGATACTGAAAAAGAGCACAATCTAGTTACAGCTCTTTAATTTTCTTACAACTAAGTGCGCAACACAATGCAATTGTGTATGAATAAAACAAATCTTCAGAGCAAAAAAATCAACCTTGATTTACTTCTTACAGTACAACTAAATAACAGTCCACTTTAGATATCAGCTAGATCCACATCACAGGAAGTGCAAGTCTCTCTACCTGGATATGAGGCTTTCACATTGGGGACACCTTCTCAAGCATGCGGTTCAAATATATTAAAACACTGCAGCTTTTACACTAAAGAGCATTGTCAGAACATGACAAGATATAGAAAACTAATTACATTTTGCCAATTTTGTTTCAAAATATGTTCAGCATATTGCTATTTCAAGTTAGGCAATAAAGTCATCCAGCACATACAAAATCAGTCCAAAAGCGGTCCTTATTGCCATGACAACTAGATCTTATCACGTAAAAACAAAAGCACAGTAAGAATAAGCATCTTTTAACTCATCAAAACTTTGTTAAGTATTCAGTCAAGCAGTATTCAGTCATTCTTCTCTTCTGCAACTTGTGATAAAACAGCAGAGGATCTACTATCATTTGAAAAGAACCTCAACATATTTACATTACCATCAATCAGATGGGGCCTCTCAAATGCTGTCCTGACTGAAACTCCCTGAGGGAATGTCAACAGTTTTAAATACACTAGTAGCTTGTCTTGCAAAGGGGTAAAAGATTTAAGGGGCACCAAGGCTATGAAGAGGGAATTTTTCTAATCTCTGAATTGCAGAGCTCTAAGAAGAGCAAACAGAATCCTTCAAATTTTTTATTGTTAAAGCAATAAAACAAACATATTAAGTGCTGAGGAAAACATATTTGAACATATTGGAGTCTATATCATGTGTGCTCAAAATTACAGGAAAACTGAACAACTTTTTTCCAAGAAAAATAATTGTAGTCTTCTCTTGACAATAAAAAAAAATCTCAGTGCCTAGTTGCTGTTGTTAGTTAAAGCTTCAAAATACATTTTAATACATTAGTTTCAATATTTATACTTTTATAGTTTAAAAGATTGGTGGCATACATAGAAACTAGAGCTATACTGTGCTGGACTAAAGATAAATCATTCACATACTTAATTCATTCCCTAGCCTTTTCCCCAAAACTAGAACAAATATCTACGAGAGCCGATGCATGTGCTCTCGCGTGTTCACACCCACAAAGCTTTTTGCAGTTTGTGAGTAGGACATGACAGCACAAATGTAAGCTCCAGGTACAGCAACTATCTCATAAAGTCAAAAGAGAGGAAAAAGAAGAAAATGGTGCATGAAAGAGCACCCTTTCCAGTGAAATTTAAAAGAAATTGGTTCCATCTGAAGGCTCACCACAAACTAATTGAGTTACTAAATCAAATTACTAAAACCCTGCAAAATATGATTCCTATCATGGAGTTGAGTCAGGTTTTGACTTCATGCTTTTAGGTCAAGCTAAATATAACAGTAGCCCATCATTTTGAGCGAAAGTAAAAAGCCCGACCTGTGACCACAACTAAAGTGGTTATGTACACGTTTGAAGGAACCAAGTAAATTTCATGGTGCTAATTTGATGGTAGTAATCGCATTTCTGCTCTATTGTGTTTGCACAAGATTTCTCCTGCAATCCACCTAGAAATTGACAGCACGGTAGAACTTACTACGTGTCTGCCGACCAGTGGCAAATACAGGGGGGGGGTGGGGGGGGGGGGGGAAGGGCGGCAGTTGCACAAGTATTTTTTTTTTTTGTAGTTTTGTAGAAAAGTACAACTCCCGACTTCAAGGTACATTCCCCAAATTTGGTTTTGTTAACTTCATATCACGAAATGTGGCTTTGTCAACTCTGAAGATATGCTGGGAGGGATATTCTAGTCTCGCCAGAAATGCGAGCAGACAATGCATCACTTTGTACTGGGGGCGGCTTTCTCGCAGTATTTCGAACTCTCACTACTTCTCGCTCAGTCAGGGCAAGCGAGGAGGTTAAAAATATTAGGAGAGGACACTTTTCCACGAGAGGATTGCTTGCGGAAGCTACGGGGCTGACATCATGCTCTCTCCTAGTACATTTAACCCCCTTGGGTACAAGCCAGTGCAAGCAGCGCCAAATTCAAAGGTCGGAGGGACTTCTGAATTTGGCACAATTTCCGAAAATAACTACTCTGTGGCTACTTGACTTTACCCAATATTCGCCACCACCTCTGAAAATAACTCATGCATGCACCTTCAATTACCCTAAAGCAATTATACCAATGAAAAAAAAACTGTTCGAGAAACAGGTTGTTTCGCACTTTGGTGGCATTCAAGATCTGTATATTAGGAGGGCAATTAAATAAAACTTTTAACCGAGTTAGACATTGTCTGTCCCAGTTTCTTTTTCTGCTACTGTTAATATATGTTCCTCCTACCCCAGTCTCAGTTAAATTCATCAAAGTAAACTGTATAGGAGAATGAAAAGGGCATCATAAAAGTGATAAAAAATACTTTTACTTTTGTTTGAAAGTACATTGTATTTATAGAACTTTGCTTCAAGTACATTGCACCCAGTTTACTTATTACTTTAATTGAAGTGCATAACCTCTCACTTACTTTGTACTTCAAGTACTTTTTAGATGTACATTACGCAACACTGGAGTTCCCAACATTCCTTTCGGCACTGCACGTTTTGCAGCAGATCTTTTGGCTTGTCTAAGAAGCACGGAATAGACCGATCTTATACATTCTTTGAGTATGTACTTGTACTTCACTTAAAGTACTTCTTTCTGGTACTTTCCAAGGATAGTACAACTCCTGACTTCGAAGTACATTCTCCAAGTTGCACTTGTTATATTTATATTATTAAATTATCTATTTTCAACCCTGAAGCCCCTTGACTTTATTCAAGATTCACCACCATTTCCAAAAATAACTGGTGCACCCACGATTACTCCTGGGGCAATGCATACCAGTTAAAAAACCACTGTATAGGGCAGGGTCTCAAACTCATCCGAATGTGGGGGCCAGATAGCCCACCCCAAAAGGACAAGAGCCAACTAAAACAAGAGGGGGGAGTGGAGTGGAGTGGACCGGGGGGGGGGATGTTGGGCAGTTTTGGGACAAAGAAAAAGGAAGAAACAACAAACAGTTGTGTTTCATGTTGGAAAGCAGCCGACTGTCCCAGCGACACCCCAGAGACTTTGTAGACAAGGAAGCTTGTGCCTTCTGCTTTTTGCAAGCTCATTGTTTTCCCTCTTTAGCTTTCATTTGCATATACGACTACTTTGGGCTCACACTTGATGTTATAAAAAGATTTAAAGCACCACCATACCACAGTACTCGCAGCTTTCAATAGAACGAGAGCAAGCACACCATCATTGCCCTGTTGCACAATCCACTAGGCTCAACAGGCATAGAAAAATATCTCTTCATATGGCAGTTTTTGCTTTCCTAACAATTTTTATAGCACAATTATAAAAAAAATACTTTAATTTTAAAGGTATTGATTGACAGCTAGAAGACCTCATAACTTTTATCTTTGGCCATTGCTCCTGCTGAGCAAGGGTTTGTGTATCCGAGGTGCCTCCTTGAGCAAAGAACTTGCACTTGTATACCTTATAGTAGTTGTATTGTCATTCCGGTTAATATACACGAGAAAGGGCTGAGAAGCAGATATTTAAACGAAGTTAAAGGAAAAAAAAAAAGATTAGTGCAAAATGCGTGAACAGAGCAGAGCTCCCTTTCGAGCGGAAATGAATTGACGATATAAAACTATTATTTATGTTGCATGTGGCGCTCGGGGCAAGGGAACGGGAGCTCGCAGCCCCAGGATGCTCGTAGGCCGGCATCCCAGAGAGTCGCGGGCCGCATGCGGCCCGCATGTTTGAGACGGTATAGGCGAATGAAAGGGAATCATGAAATATAGTGTTAAAAGGCACTTGTACCTTACTTTGAAAGTACACTGCATTTATAGTACTTTACTTCAAGTACATTGCGCCCGGTGCAGGTTACTACTTTGAAGTACAAAACCTCTGTTATACTTTGTATAGGAGAGGTTATGGTACTTCAGGTACTTTTTAGATGTACTTTACCCAACACTGCAGAAATTAAAAGAAAACAATAAGGACACTACAGACAAACTTACCGACACGAGCCTGCTCTGGTTGTCCAGGCTGACGAGGGGCTCAATGGGGTCGCCGATCGGCCGAACATGTAGGTAAGACCCAGGGCTGCCGCCGCGCCCGCCGCTGCCACCACTCCGTGCACGCCTCCCACGTACGACAGATACTCGTTCATGCCGAGCAGGGACGGCCCTGCGACAAAGGACACCGCCGACATCATCCTCCCGACTCGGACACTGGGCAGAGCCAACGCCGAGGAATCGGCGTCGGCCGAGCGGAGAGAAGGCCTCCCGCGCGTCACTGACAGAAGACACCGTCAACAGGAGCCGAGACGCCGATCCGATTAGAGCTCTGTACGCGCGAGACGGTATCATGAGCCGTCTAGAGGACGCCCGACAAGGCAAAGACACCCGGAGCAACTTTCCTTCCGAAACAAACATCTCCAAGAACGGTGGCGGTACAGCTTGCTCGAGTTCCGCTACCCGAGACGCTTCCACTCTTCAAGCAAGCGGCGAAAAAGTCAACGTTCTCATTGACACTGCTATCACTCTGCTATCACGCCGCAGTTAACTGCTTGAAAGAAAAAGAAAAAATATATATATAAATATAAATCGTCCTACTTGCGGAATCGTTTTACAACCGTGTCGCGAGCCACGCTTCAGAAAAGTTCGTCGAGCCCCGGGGTACACCAACAAGAGGTTGGTTAATATGAGAAGCAGTTTAATAAGCGTGACAGCTCACCTGTGAGCGAGGCAAGCGCTCCACTGATGAACTGTCTTGTGCGCGCGCATACGTGTGTAGCGCGTGGTAGTATTCGGTCGACAGAACTTCAACAGAGAAGCGATACGGAACTGTCAAAAATCCGTTTTGAAAGTTTCAGAGACGGAAATAACTGAAGGGACGGGAGATGAAGTAAGATATATGTGTTCTTTAGCTAATAAAAAATGTATTCCACGCTGCACTGTTGCGTCAAAAAAAACTTTCCTTTTTTTAGTTTACACAAGTTGATTTGTCACTAGCTCGCCTGCTTTCATGTACCTTCTTTCACAAAAACGCCAAGCATAGGGTTTCAAAAACCAGCAAAATTAGCAATCTTAACGGTCACGAGAAAAACAAAAAATCTGCGTACAAAACGAAATTATTTGACCTATCAGTGCGGGAAGCTTTTAGAATGAAATAGGGTGCCTACATGTTTGTCTGTCTCCAGGGTGAAGACATCCATGTTGCCCTGAATGTGCCAGTGCGTGACGCTCTCGCGCACTCGGTGGTGACTTGGGCGGTAAAATGGCGTCTATGCATTAGCCAAAGCTGCGCGCTCGAGCTGAGTGACACCGGATGCGCGCACTTCAAAATGCATTTAAAAAAAACGATTGGGCGGTAAAATGGCTGAGATGTCACCACTCAAGCAAAAGCGCGTGTGTATAAAGGCACTCTAGAATGAAATGCGTGTTAGCGCCACATGAGCGTTTTACTTTGAAGAATGTCTGCATTGCTAGAGCGCTCGGGCAATGTAAGTGCGTGCTCATATCAAAATCAGTCAAGCCTGCCAACTCGCAAAATGGTGTATCGGGAGTTTGAGCCGATGACGGCCATTTGGGCCAAACTGGCGGCGCTCAAAGCACGTACGATGCAGAGCCGTTTATTGAGAGAGTTTGGCCATACATTGGTTTGAATAGGCGAGCATCTCGGGGCCAACCACAGGCCGCTTAACAGCCCCTAGCGGTGGTCATGTGCTCTAAATTTGTGACACGACTATACTTCGTTTCACCTTATGTGCTAGCGAAGGCAAAACTGGAAGCGCGAGCACGGAAGCTCCGTGCGTTCAGGCTTTGCTCGAGCGCGCGAGCTGGGGAGAAATGCAAAAAGCGCTGGTCTCGCGCTTCTAGCTTGGCTTCGCTCGCAGGTAAAGTGAAACGAAGTATAATTTGAGCCGTGCCGAGCGGAACTCCGCGTCTCAGGACGCTCGCGCACCCCACCCTTTGCACTGCTTTCTTTCAGCCAGTCTCAGGACGCTGTTCTAGCAGTGCAGACAAAGGCGTGGGCACGAGCGCGTGGCTTTGGAAGGTGCCTCCTATGCACGAGGTCTTGTACAAACAAAAGCGTTTCGCTGAGCTAGGCTCACGCGCCTGTGCCTTTGTCTTCACTGCAGACATTTGCGAGATGGAGTAGAGGTCTCCTGATTGGTCGACGCTGTGTCACAAATTTAGTTTACGCTCTAAGCGTGGGGGAATCTTCGGCGCTGGCGGCGGCCTTTGCTCCGCCTATTGTCCAAACTCTACTAATATACGGCTCTGGTACGATGCGCAGGCACGCACGGGAATAGAGCACGCGCCCGGAGGGCGCGCGCTCAATCCATGCTTTTAAGTGACTGGCACGAACTCCCGCTATACTCTGTTTCACCTTATGATGTACCGCAGGAAAGGCTACAAGCGCGAGCTTCTTGCTCTAGGACACATCTCGGCGGCACAAGCTCTCGCGCGTCAAGAGCAGCTGCCAACGCTATGAGCTCGCGCTTCTAGCCTTCTATGCGGTACAACATAAGGTGAAAGGGAGTATAGCAAAGCAAAGCTCTAGCGTACGATCTGCAAAAAAGGCCCCTCGTCCGCTCCCTTTGCTTTCTGCTGCGTACTAGCGCGCGCGCGCTTCGGGGTCTCGGAGGCCGTGGCGCAGCGGCCAATGGGAGCCCCCGTACGTCAACGCGTGCGGCAGCCAATGTAACCGAAGGCGAATCGCTCCTATTGGGATCGCGGAAACCAGAGCCGTTTTCGCGCCTCAAACTGATGACGTCAGCCTCGATCCATGGGACAGTTTATGCTTTCGCATTAAAAGTCCCTAATATGGAAGCGGTCAAAGCTTTCGCTAGTCGAGTAGCACATTTATTCAAGCTTTAACATTAGTACCTACAGCTGACGGAAAAGCTGACAGCATCCGCCTGCGGACAAAACCGTGGAAAGGGAAGCGCGCTGCGTAGGGAGGAGGAGAGTAGTGAAGGTCAAAGCAAAAAAGAATTTGGTCAAAGGCGAAAGGGAGGTGAAGTCAAGAGGCGGAAGCCAATCCGCGCACAGACGATGGGGCGAGTCTGAACTTGCAGCAGGGCCAGGCAGCGGATGCCGCTGCTACGCATGCAAGGCGGGCGAACGAGATGAGAGGAGCAGTAGCAGCTCCCATACTCCGTCTGCACGCGAGCTCGCTGGCTTCCGCAGTGCTTTGGTTGCGCGTGCCTGCGCGTTCACACTTGCCGACGTGAATCTGCGCGCGACAGAAGCCGGAAAAAAATTACAAAAAGTAAAGGAAGATCCATTGTTGGATCCTTTGGGGAATGCGTTAGCATGACCCTTGGAAAACGCACACACGTTCCCTTTGGGAAACGCTAACACTGACCCCGCAAAGAAGCCAAAAAGAGGAAGAAAAAAACAGAGAAAGCAAAAGAGAGAAAGCCAAAACAGAAAAGTAAAGGGGTCAGCGTTTACCAAGGGTCATGCCAACGCATTCCCTAAGGATCCACCAACGGATCTTTAATTTTGGTTCCCTGTCCGATTTTTGTGTCAACAGCGATAAGCTAAGTGGAGGGTTCAACAAGAGACCACTCCAGAGATTGATTAGCCGCTGCTACTACATACATAAATCGCTATCTACAATGATGGGTGCTTTGCTATAGCATCCCTGACAATGCGGTTTCGTCCGTTCCCCAATTTGAGTTCCTTCAATCCGGCGAGAAAATACAGAGAGGCGATATTTATCTAAAATAAAAAGGTGATATTTATCTAGTAAATAACGTGTCATAATTTTAATATAGCTATTTATGTTCTAGTGTCTGTTTCGTTGTTCGTAAGCGCATTTGTTGCTCTGTTTACTCAGCTCTGTCCTAGGCCTTTAAGACATTAAACACATAATACTGCAGGTGACAAGAACGTCTCGTCAAATCATGCGTCGGCCACATTTCAAAACGACATGTCGCTCAAACGTCCTTGCTCAGCGGATTACTATGCACATCGCACTGCATGAGGCATCCCCAACCACCGCACCGTTACTCGTTCCAGTATATCCAAGCAAAACAAAAGCCATGCTGCGCAGGTCCCTCGTGGCTCCTTCCGGAAACTTCACGTACATCGATTATATCAACATCCCGCTTCCGCGGTACAGATCGAGGCGCGCACACACCCGCAAGGACACTTTCTGCTCTTGGCACCTATCTTTTCTTTCGTTCGCTTCCCCACTGCAGTCGGGCAGGCGGCCATCACCAGTAGAGCGAACACTCGAACCCCGGTACAACGTCGAGACGTCGACCCCCTAGGAGAAGGGCAAGCGATACCGAAGCAGATAGTGCAGCAGATTGCGCAGGGTACATTGCAGAATGGAGTAAACTAAAAGGGGAGGACAACAAGACCTTTCGTTTCATTTGAACGGTCATCAGTCAGTCAGCTCCGATGGCTCCTCATTAGGCGGCGATTACGACGAGCCAAGCAGCTAATGTGCACTTGGATCTGGTCCACATATGGAGCGCGACTGCCAGGGTCAGATTTCTTCAGCACTTTCGTATCTTGCATCTCTCTGGCTCTCCGCTGACGCAACGCGACCAGCCCTCGCTAACCAGTCAAGCGCCGAGAGCGTTTCGGGCCACGTGGAGGCCCCTCCGTTCATCACTCCAACCATACTGGTTGTAGGAGTTTCGTTGGTTTTAGTTTTAGAGGACCGTCATTAGCGAGGAATGCGTCGAACGCAGGGAAATAGCCTTGACGATCACCCACGTCTTTCATGTTGTGAGTCTAGTCAAAGATTTTATCTTGCTGGTGTGGAAGACTCGTCGTTTCAACCCATTGCTGACTGTAAAGCGTCGGTTCTCACGATGCAGCGAAGCGCTAATGTAGCGCTCCTCACGTGCCGTCAGCTACTTATCGTCTGCCATGAGCAACAGTTTTGACGGTGAGATACAAAGCTGGTGAACGCTCCTGTCAGCACGCGCTTAGCGCGAGGTAAGCGCTACGCTTGTAGCGCTCCGCTTCATGTGTGAACAGGCCTTCATAAAGCACTTGCCCACTACGCTCGTTTGTGAGTTTTCTGGCATCGTTTAGGAACGCATCCTGAGGTACCCTCGAATGCGTTGCCTGCACCGTCAATAAACTGGTGCCACTGACGCGCAATTTCAAGTGTTTCTTCGTCATTTCCGCACCATCGCTGGTGCGTTTCTTTTTTTTTTCTTTTTTACGTCCGGATTATTCTAGGTAATACGACTACAGCGCAGTGACACAAACAATGAACCCGCCAAAAATCTACTGAAGTAATTTTATCGTCATAACATTAAAAACTTAGAGCGATAAACAGTGCTAAAAAAAGAAAAAGAAACAGACATAAAATAAGAGCTTATCTTGTTGCAGTAGCTTTTTCCAAACTCAGCCAGACGCCCCCAGATGAATATGTTGGCGGCTCGTCGACCCACGAAAAATAACTGCGCATTTATCTTCGCCGGCGTGTTTCCATGCACTCAATAGATATTCTATAAAGTAAAGCGGACAAAACGAGGGACATGTCGGCAAGTTATCAAATTAATCCCATTGCAAACATCCGCATACAGATAGCATTAAACAAAGTGTCGCGTTTCACCCCATGTCTCATTTTACCCCACCTTACCCTATAGGTTATTCGAAGAAATATTCGAAAGCTTTCAAAATTCGCGCCAGACTGCAGTGAGGCAAGGTCCAATATATTAATTTATTTGGTATTGAGAAACCGGCACGTACACATTTGGCGCTACGTTGGCGTAAATTCTCGATATTCCAGTGCAATGTAGCAGGGTGTAGCAGGGTAAGTTACCTTGGCTCAGGTTGGCGCAAATGACGCTGTAATCGCATCGTTATTAAAAAAGTGGACAGTCAAAATCGTTTTCTTTTCTTTTTTTATCTTAATCTTTTCTTATGGCAGCCTTCGGAACCGTTATATTGTACAAGGTGTCTGGAGAAGAACTGTAGCAAAAGCACCTGCCTTTAGTAGTAAAGAGGGCCGCGAGAGGACGGAATGGGGGCGAGAAGAGAACTACAGGACAAACAGACAGCAAGACCTAAGTTGTGATCAGAGGTACTATAGCTACGCACGTTAGCCTTTTAAAAGTCGCCGTGTCCTCATTTCCATACCAAAAAAAAAAAACTTTTATTCCATTTATTTTGGTACCCAATGTAGCCTCTCAGGGTCTCCATGGTGGATCTCAAATTAGCGAAAGAAGGCACTAATGTACGGCTCGCCAAAAAGTACAGAATGCGGTAAAGTGAGCTAGCTGGCCCAGCAGAGTTCAGGCCAGAAAAGCTTGTGAAATCAACGGGCCAGCTTCGGCACTCTGATATCGCCTAGTTTACGGCGGGCCAATCCGGGAGCCGGCTAAAGGCTCATACTCTGTTTCACCTTGTGTTGTACCGCAAGAAAGGCTACAAGCGCGAGCTCTTGCTCTATGGCACACCTCGGCGGCACAGGCTCTCGTGCACCGAGGGGCAGCTGCCAACGATATGAGCTCGCGCTTCTAGCCTTCGCTGCGGTACAGCATAAGGTGAAACGGAGTATAGTGCGCGATTCACTGAGCCGTGTTTACCTCAGCGTCACGACTCCCC
>JAZHYW010060459.1:0-10173 GCA_037355805.1 Ixodes ricinus | reverse complement strand
ACCCGGGGTGTGAGGAAAAAAAGAACGGCGTGAAAGGTGTCTTTTGTTTATATTTCTGCATTTGAACCCTCATTTTTACAATATATACCGGTCTAAAGTGTTTCGAGAAATATGCTGGCGCTCTAATACATTTCACAATCGAGAAACGTGGTAACTACAAGATGTTTTCAATTTTCTTCAGAGTCTCGAGTGTTTTTTTTTTTTTTTGCTCGTAGCTCAATTGTATTTGAGTATTGGCACTTAACGGGATCATTTGTGTTTCGCAAGGTCATATTTGCTCTTCACTTTGTCAGTGTCCATTCATTCTCTAAATACACTAAATTTTATTTCTGAACTCAATTTATGGTGTTTGCATGGTGAGGTGTTATAGTTGTTCATCTGTATCGTCTTTCTTCCTAACCTAACTTCCCATTAAAAAATAAAAGAAACCCAGGTTGAAAAGAAAGAGTATACTTTTCACAAGCTGTCCCTCTTCCTTCCCTTTAATGCTCTCTCCAGGAAACATTTATCTGAATAAGAGCCTTCCAAGGACTTTATATCTTTGCGGATCAACTTGACTTCTCCGACAATGTCATCTCACAAGCCGCTGTCAACGTCACACTCCCGCGAACGGAAAGCAACAACCATCGTAATCTTCTTTTTTCATTTCTTTTATTTTGTCAACGAAATATTTTTTACACATAAAAAAACCTTAAAAATAACAAACACGACATCTTTTGAGTGCTGGCCGGAAATCCCGTGGTGGTATTGAGTCACCGACCTTTTCTCTCCGAGGTTCAGGTAATATGAAACCAAAAACAAAAAACGTCGTGACCATCAAAAAAAAGAAATAATAATAATAGCCTGGTCGCGCTTTTGCGCAGATCGACACACAAAGCGCAGACAAAAAGAAAATAATAACCTCCTTCGACACCGCAGATAACGAGGTACCGTCAGACACTCCTCCGCGTCGCCCATAATCGCCATAGTATAGACACACACACACACTCCCGATATAACCGCAAAATCGGTGCTCCCCGCTCATCTCGCACGCCCCCATCCGAGGAGCGCCAGACGAACCCCTAATAGTCAAGCAAATTCCACGGCAGCTGACAAGTTGGGCGCGTTGTATCTTTTTCTGCTTCCGTCCTTTTTTTTTTTATCATTTGGCAGTCCAGGGAAGCCGCCTATCCCGCTGCGTTCCGTCTCGATTAGGCGGCCGTCAGGGCGCCGCGTTAATTATGTATGGAGCATCGATCGGGCTGGACATTGATTTATGGACGGAGGTTTCGCTTTCCGATGTTACGGAAACGCACGCGTCTCTGCCGCACGCGATCGCCCTTCCCCATAGCCGCCTCCTTTTCGGCCAGGTTATCCTCATGGGAAAAGCGTGGCCTAAACTGCGGTGAACCAAGGCGCGAGCGAGCGGCTGGAATGTAGTCTAGACTCTATTGCAGTGCAGGGTCCATGATTTCGAGCCTCCTGTACTCCATCTCGCGAGGACGTGCAGCTGCGCACTCAAAGAAACGGGCTCGAGTGCGCTAGTCTGGCGAGCAAGCACAACTAGGAGCGCTTCCTGAAGCGTCCGCAACACTCGGCCACAGCCTCTATGCAAGAGGAAAAGTTTGCCTGATCGGCAACAGCACCGGCCGCCGAATCTGGAGAAGAGAGAAACAGTGAGGCAAGCAACACACTCAGGCTCCGGTGCGACGGGTTTGAGAAACGCTTCGCACGTGCCGTTCCTTCGTGGAGCCTGTGATCAGGGGCCATGCGACCGCTGCGGTTTTTCCTAACGTTAGTGTGTTGTCTTCTTGTTCTCCTCTATTCTTTCCACAGCTGCCAATAAGGCTATTATTTTTGCGCTGAACTCGCAGGCTTTCCCTCTATAAGAATGGAAACTAAAACGCGGTAGAGAGTTAGAAAAAAAATAGTGTCTTAGAAAAAGAAGAAGAACATTTTGAATTACTTAGCAATAGTGTTCGCTTAATCGGGCTAACAAAATTGGAACGAACAAATTAGCGTTTCGAAGAATTATTAGTCGGGAAGTTTCCGAGAGAGTACATTTTATTATCAACCTCCTTTTTAGGCTGAAGCGTCAGTAAGCTGTCATAAATAGACCTTACTAGGCAAGATCAGTCGAGTCCGTTGAATGCTGTTAGTTTTGTCGACGGAGAAATAACAATGTTTCGGTGTTTATTGGGCTAAGAAACTACTCCATAGAGACGTACCTCCAATACACAGACACAAAGAAAAAACACAATCAGCGGTGCTATAAATTCGTTAATTGCATGGCCCAACTGATTCTAAGGACTCCAGTACAAAGCTCATCATAGGATCTGCGAATAAAGTTGGCCATCTCGACTTTGCGTGTTCCCATTGAAGCGCGCTGGTTTGCCGATTTCATAGCGGCCGGCCCTGTCTTACGGGCGCGTTAAAGTCCCCTCAGTACGAACTTCTTTAAAGAATCGACGAGCCATCGCGCTTCGATGGCCGCACGCCTAGCCGACATCGTGAGCTGAGTCCACGATTCTTCAAATGCGGTCGTTCTGAAAGCCTTCAACGTGCTCGTAAACAGGGGTAATGAAAGGCCTTTCAATTCCCCGTGAAACAGAGATAGGCAAGCCTTGAAATCTGAAATCTCTAGAAAAATCTGTGAGTCGGCCAATCAGCTCTGCAAGTCCGCTCCGCGCGTGAACCTGACATGCGCAGATACGATACGCCAGAATAACATCCCGTCGTCTAAACAAACATGCCACACAATTACATTGGTACACACACAGAGGATGAACCTTTCAACTACCACCATTTATTCGCACCTCTTCGGATGATCGATCGCTACCATGTTGCAACTCATGTAAGGAACCCGAGGGCCTAGGCATACTCTCGGTGAGTGCCTAACGTATGGTGATCGGGGAAAGTCCCTATCAGAAACTCTCAGTCAGCTCGAAGTCAATGTCTGCATGACGCAAAACTCGTACTTCCCCAGAGGCATCCGGGCCCAAAGCGGTCGGCTGCCCTCCGTGCGATGCTACTTGACTTCTCGGATGCACCGGGACTCTCTTCTAGACGGCGAGCCAAGTGACACACTAATTAGCCTGCATCAATCCACTCCAATTATCTTTGCGCCCTGCCCAGAGAGCAACGTGCAGACTTCATCCCTGCTTTTTACTCTCTTTCCACCCAAATCTTCATTTCCTTCTTTCTACCACTGAAGACTAAAAGTCTGCCCTCATCTACGAGTGGCCACCATTCCGCAATGCGCCTAGCGCTCCTAAGTGCTTGCTTTATATTATTTTTTTTTAAATTCATGGCAAAAAAATAATAATAAACCAGAAAGTTCCTGAAATACCAGTGAAGCTTTGTTGCGATAAGAGCTAAAAACATCTGAATGAAATCGATATGAAATAATGAAGACTTCACCCTGCTCGTCGACGTAACAAAATCAGTCTTGTGTCGACTCATGCTGGGCCACACTGCCCATACATCATACAAAAGACAGGATGCAAACACGAGTCATCGCAATATCCGTGGTTCGAATGCCGCGTGCCAAGTTTTCTCCTGCACTTATTGCCATGGGTCATTCGAAGCACGGATCCGTGGAGACTCGAGTTCGAATTTATATGCAAACTGTATTTCGTAAGATGTATAAAGCGGCGTGACCCCGGCTTAAGGGAAATCTTCAGCTGTGCGGAATTGTTGACGACCTGCTTTTTTGTTGCCGGCGACTTCCGAACGTACAAATGGTTTCTACTGTTCTGATATCTCGGCGAGTAGTGTATGTTTCTTGTTGGGAAAGAAAGACAAGGCTAGTATTATTTACCTCTGTATGTGAACCTTATTATATGGGACAGCTAGCTATGTTTTTATTTAATGTTTTGCTTTATTTGTCAGTGTTCTACAATTATTAAAATATCATGCTCTGGCACTTCTACTTAGGCAAATGTTCAAATGCTTCCTTTGAAATAAATATGAGACGAGCGCTGTAATACTTGTCACACCTCGAGGCTATGACAACATAACGAAAGCAAACACAGGCAATTGTTCGTGGCCCATCTGTTATTCATCACTGTGCAGTCTTTTGATTCCAATTGTCTCCCGTCAACTCATCCCCAGATTAAATCTACACCAGTCGATCTAGTCAGAGTCAACAGAGAGTTTTCGTATAGCCCGCGGGCAAAATTCCTGCCAGATGTCATTATCATGCCATTCGACATGATAATGACATCTGGCAATTTTTTCTTCGACAATTTTTTATTCTTTCGATTTTAAGTATTCATGATGCTCGCCTTTACCAGTCCATGCCATTCGGAGCCATCATATTGTTTCTCTCTTTTTTACATCTTCCAGCTGTTCACAAAGCACATCTGTATTTAACTCGGTTTTTATGATATTAGGACAATGAATTTATAATACTCTATCTATTGCTGCTTAGTTTTGGTTCAAAAAAGAAAAGAAAGGCGGGTGCAAACTTCTGGGCCTCTAAACTCGTCAAACAGAAAGTTAGATCGAAGTTGACGGAGGGCGCCGATTGGCCTATCACGACGATGACTTCGCGCTTTTTTCGCCGACGTCCAATCAGCACCGCTCCGCCAACTTTCGACTGCAATTTTGTGTTTGACGAGTTTAAGGCTCCAGGAAAATGAATTGTCAGCAACGAAATCGCAAGTCTCGACACTCAACCAGGGAACTGGGCCATCCAGGTCAGTGAACGGTGTTTAGCGAAGACGCTGTGTGAAGATTGTGAAGAGTTCATACTGGACCTGCAGCACGTAATCACATTTCAGATCTACGACTCCCAGTTTTCCGGGGCCATTCCTCTCGGACAAAACCATCGGTACACGGTAACCTCTTAATATGGCAGAAATTTGATAATTGATAGCAAATACACTAGATAAACTTTTTTATGTTGCATATGGTCTATTGCGTAAACAAACGGAAGCGCTGTGCATTTGCGTTAGCGTTTCGTGCTCCCCGCTGCAGGCGCGCCGTCTCCATGCCCCTCTCCAAGACACACTCTGGATTCCGCGCACGCGCAGCGTGGAACACGCAATGCTAACGCAAACACACAGCACTTGCGTTTGTTCGCATATGCAATACTAAAGCCGGGGTCACACTATTTATACATTATACAAAAGACAATCTGCATACAGATTCGAACGCGAGTAACCGTGAGACCACTGCTTTGAATGCCGCATGGCAATGAGTTCAAAGAGAACACTTGGCAGGCGGCATTCGAACCACGGATATTGCGGTGACTCGTGTTTGCCGACTGCTCTTTGTATGATGTATGAGCAATGTGACCCCGGCTTAAAACTCACTAACGAGACACTAAACACACGCAAAACGCTCCGCGATCTCATCTAATTTCCTTTACGACCTCACTTCCTGCATATCTCGGGAGACGTCACAGAAGACACGCCTTTGAATGGATATTTTTCCAGTAAGCTTCTGCGCACGCGTACACCCCCTCTCCTGGCCTTGCTTTCCGCGGTCGTCATTTTTGCAGGGCAAAGTTGCGATCGACCAACATACAGAACCCATCTTTGCGCGTATTTTGTCTTTTTAGAAATTTCTTTTCTGAGTATATGCTAGTATAAGGTCGTAAAAGGCAATGAAATTCAATACAACAGCACGATGCCAATGTATTCTGACGGTCGCAGGCAAGTTGGGCTGCCCTTCATTTGTAGTTCAAGGACAACTCCGCAGACGGCGCTCGTTTCTGGAAAAAGGTTCAATGACGCCACATCCTGTCCTTGCACATATATACTTAACTTCACAATAACGACGTAACTTCTTGTCGATGCTGTTAATGAAGGCGCAAAACATACCGTTTTTTTTTTCGGGACTGTAGTCCGCCGATTGTACACGTTGAAATGTCGAAAGCTTACGCTATAATATGCAGTGCGTGTACCATAAAGTTTTTTGTTTTTTTCAATATCGTTTATTATGACGTGACGTGAAAGATTTCTTATTTCTTAACAACGATTTCTCGAGACTGCAAGATTTTTTGTGTGAAAAAATAAACCAAGCATATTTCAAGGTGTGTTGCGCATAATCTTTTTCACGTGCGGTATATGCCCTAAGTACCGATGGCGTATTGAGTGCGAACTATGCATTAGGCACAAGTCCGTATAAGAAAAAAAAAGCTAATTTGGGCCGAAATTATGATGTGCGGATTATATACCGAGAGCGCGGGCAAGCGTCCGGAATTACTGATTACCAACGCCATCCTAAAGACGTCAGATATACGCCTTCGAAAACACGACATCGATGACGTCACTTTCTTCATCCAATCAAGATGTTCCGCTTTCCTTCTCCGCTCTTGTGCCGTGGCCACGGGCACAGCCAGGCAGAGCGCGGCGGCCCCTCCCCGATGACAGGGAACCGATCATCATTCGGTCGCGGCCATCGGTCACGCCGCTCATCCAAGCGACAGCCGTCGACGGCGAGATGACTAATCTCCCCTGGGAGACTCCGACGTCGACTGAAACAAGGCCCGCGAACGAGGACGCCCGTCTGACGAATACGTCCCCGCTGCGGTTCCTCCTTCGTCGCCGTCTTGTCTTCGGCTTTGGCTCCGCGGTGGATTGTTGCCGGTCTCCGGCACCCGAGCTGTCGGGCTCGAGCGTATCGATTAGCGGAATGGACACGCTGCCCTACTGTCCGGGAGAGCGGCGTTGCTATTTCGAGCACCCGGTTGCGCTCTTTGCTCGTCTCTCCGATTTCCAAATTGACTTGCGCCCTCCATCGGTTTCCGGTGGCCGCCTCTTCCTCCGGGGCCCCTTTAGTTTCTGCTCTTCCTGTGCAACGAGCGTGTCACGTGTGTGCCCGTTCACACTTCGACTGAGACAACCTTTGCTGCGACTTTAGGACCAGCTCGGCTGCAGGGATGGTCCTAAGAGATCAGAGGCCGGCTGGTCTCTCTCGGTCGAACTCGGTTGCAAAGTGTGAACGGACCTTTACATAACATTGTTAGCTATAGCGGGCGAACGGATGGCCGCTCCGTATACTGCCACGCCACATGGCGGTTGCTTGCAAAACACTGTGAATGTCCGTTGCAGGGGAACGCAATATTCAGTAAAGGGCTGTTTATACTCCAACGTCGACGAACGCAACGCGCGCCGGTGCAGACCAACGTTCGTCGGCCACTACGTTGCGCCGAGAAGCGCTCAGAACGATGGTGTTCACAGTCCAGCGCAGACCATTGCTGGTCCACGCGCGCCTGACGAACTGCCCCACTTACGCATGCGCGTCCCCGTGGCAACCGCATCGTCTCTACGGGTTATCTAAGGACGGTAGCTTGCGCCATCTAGCCCGAGGCAATCGGTCAGTGTGGTTCGTCTGCCGTCGCCATGTCACGCTCAGCAACCATTCAGGTACGGTTGCAGTTCAAAAACAAGCAAATGATGGTGATAACGAGTGCAAACTCAGTCATTTATTTTCTCCTAAATGCCACACAAATGTAAAAAAAAATGCCCGATAACGAGTCGAAATCGTGCCACAGCGAAACAATCCGGCGATTTCGCTGGAATGCTTCAATGCAATCTGTGCACTCGAGTATTCTACGAAACCTCTTTCCTGACAGGTGTCCAGTATGTTATCATCGTGGCAGAACTTTCCACAGCGGCAAAAAAAACGGACACCGAAGAGCGCGGACGACGACACCTGATTATTGCGCTAATGCTGGCGACAGTTCGAAATGCGTAACGCACTCTACAAATGCCTGTGCAAGAGTACAGGATTCAGTCCAATTGTCATCGCGTATCGCTATTATCGTTTTACAAGCTGAGACCATTTACAAGCTGGAACAGCCCAGTTGAAAATTTCTGGCCGGCCCGAAATGGTTCAGGAGGACTTCCGTGGCCGCCGTTCCCGTACACCTCGACGATGCTTTTCTCGAGTCGGGAGCGCGACTGCCGGTGAGTGCGACTGGCACATGGTTATAAATCGCACACGCATTGAGGTCATCCTGTAATTCCTGGTCGCCTCTACCGCTGGCGCGTCGTCCAGCAGCCAGCTTGCGCCGGCACCCCGGCACCACGGCCCACCACCACGGCGGCGCGCTAGGTTCGATGGGCCTCTCGAGAATCGAGGGTAGCGCATCCTCGCGGCAGTCCGCGTCCACGCACACAATCGCCCAGTCAAGCGCACGAACGTTAAATACACACACCACGCGGGAACACGACAACAGCACACGACACACGGCAGGAACGACATGGTTTCGGTCCCGAAACCAGCATCTCGCACACTCTGTACCGGCCCCAGCAGACCCGCCAACCGGATTCCCGAATGAGGCATTCGCGCGAGGGCTTCCTGGGATAGCCGTGCGTCAGCGGCGCCGACGTCCAGCGTTCCGGAACGTAGAGCATGTCCAAGTCCGTCGCAAGCTACGGCGTCCAGCAAGCGTCGAGGCTGCTCAGCGCAGCACCGCGTTCAATTTGACGTTGGAGTATAGACACCCCGTTCGCGGGCCAGCGTCAGCGAGCGTGAACGAACGCTTGCGCTCGTTGAAGTTACGACGGAGTATAAACAGCCCCAAGGGTCAGATCGTTGCTTTTCCTTCAATGTTTTCAGCAACACTCGCCATGTGGCGTGCACGCCACATAATGGCCGTCATTTCAGTGTTAAGCTGACGAAGTTTGGAATAGTACCGTGTGCGACGGAGTTGAGGATGGTTCACACATGTATCGGAGTGCTAAATCAATACTATAGGAACAGTGCTGATTCAGCGTTGACTTGTATGAAACTCAGCACGGAGGCAGTGCTGTAACAGCGCCGAATCACTAATATAGCATGAAGTCTACATTGCATCAGCAAAAGCAGCGCGATTTCCAGCGCACGCCTCTATACCGCTGAGGTAGCGCTGTGGTGTACGTGTGAACAGGTTTTCACCACGGTATTTTACAGACTACTCAACTGTCACATTATCACCACTTTTTCTACTGATTTCTTCTGCAGTGATATGGAAACATTCCTGATAGAGGCAACGTTCGGTTACGTTATTTTTAGAGTTGTACCGAATGCTTTTTTTTTTTTAAGATAGTTTGTCTGGTACCGGTTTTTCATACTTGGCATAGCCCAGAAAACCAGGTGTGTGTTCCGTGGATACCTGTTCAAACGATGACAAAGTCGCCCACTTGAATGTTTGTGTTGAACAAAATCGATCATAGTTCTTCCTTCTTTTATACAACACCAAATGCTACTTACATCTTCCGTCAACACTAAATCGTCCTGATGCCAAGTTGCATATCTGGCAGCAGGTAAGGTGCTTGTCCAAAGACCAAGTTGGGACTACAGCCCCATGCTGTCAAATGTGCGCGGTTATATTGGGCCATCATGCTTCTAGAGCGCATTCCCAACTGCCGACAAATTTAGGATTCATTGATAGTACTGCTTGAGGTCTCGTATCAGTCTTTCTGCGAGGTCGTTTGCTTCCGGGTGATATGAAACGGCGAAGCGCATCGTGATGTCTTTTGATCTAGCCCATTGGTCAAGCATTTTACTCCGGAATACGGGATCATTGTTGTAAGCGATTACCGTGGTGTTCCTAAACATGTCCTGTTCAAGCCCTGTAATGACGTTTTTGGCATATTCTTTTCCTCTTCTCGAGGCTGCCATACGTGTGCACTCATCAATGGCTATCATGAACTCTTCGGTTGAGCCACTTGCTCACTTTTCATTTTAGTTCAGCAAAGTTCGAATTAACTACTTTAATGGTACGCTAAAATAGATTGGCACAGCCATCTCATTGAGCGGTTGCTTTTGTTTTGCTTTGTTCATCTGACATTCGTGGCACGGAACGTACCTACTGGTTGATGTCTTGCTTTATTCCTCGCCGAAAGAATCGGTGTGCCAGCTTAATTACTATATGTCTTAAAAACATTATGTTCTTGTAATTTTTATCCGGGCTGTCAATAATGGTCTGAGAATATAGCAATATCCGTGCCTCGAACTAGAAATTTTCCATTCCCTCGCAGTTTTGTGTAGAAGACTTCCATGGTCTCATGCGTCATCTCAGAAATTGACAGACGGCACAATACATCCGAATCTTCGAGGTGAACTCCTAGCCGAATGAAATACTTCAAAATCAAGTTGTTGGAGCTCATTTATTCATCTTGCTGTTTTCTCTTTTAGGCTCCTGACATGCTGAAAAGGCGTATGCAAAAGCTTGATGGTCTCGTGAAAAGTTGGAAC
>JAZHYW010060458.1:0-14930 GCA_037355805.1 Ixodes ricinus | reverse complement strand
TCCGCTTTTCAGAGTCCGCCGGGAACTTGTGGAAACTCATTCCGCTACTTTCGCTGTGACTTTCGGTGCAATTAACGGCTACACAGCTTTGGAGCATGCTGAAATGCCTTGGCGCCCATGCAAAACGTGCGCACTTCTGTCCACAACACCCGGCTCCGGCGCGATCGGAGCGCCACCGCAACTCCGTGACGTCAAGCCCGCGAGTCGGTCTACACAAACACTACATCATCCGATTCAATTTTTTTTTGGTTTTTGTTAAAGCAATTGAAGTAAAATAAATATAAATAAACTTTCAATATTGAATCGGCTTCTGAGAGCAGGCAGCGAGCTGGTTTGGGATTGGGCCAACAATTTTTGTCACGTGTTCACATCAACTTGCGCGTCGCTCACGTCATACTCTCACGCCTCTTCGGCAGCGAAACTGTTTCCGCTCTTGATGCACTTATTCCGAGTTAGTTACGTTCCCCTGCTAGCGTGTTTGGCGAAATTTGCCGCGCAATTTTAGGAGTACAATTATTGTCAAGGACTTTCAACTGCTTCAGTTTTAGTAAATGACGGGCTCCAAATCTCTAAATGAAATATGCTAGCTAAAACAAAATAAATACTAAAGCTTTCAGCCTTTCCACTCTGGTGAAGAAGGAAGACCAGCGAAGCTGTTCTATGGTGGTGGAATGAGCAATGGCTGGCCGCAAGTCGGCAAGCCAGAGTGCAAAGGCTGGAGAGGTTGCCGCCACCTACGAGTGGCGTTCATAAAGTTTGTATTATCGACACAAAAAAATTAAAAATCGCAACAAAACAGGCATCAACATGAGCGTTCGTCCCTTTAGTTTCCGCACAGTGTACATATCGCGTGCTATAGCAGCGCGGAACGCCGCTAGGAAGTCGAAACCAAAGTGGCACCACCCGTCGGAGCCAAGCAGATGCAGTGATCCATTTTTTCCATTTGAGGGGAAGCAATGTCATGGATATTCATTAAAATCTGGGAGCATTGTTCTGGCACAACGCCCAAGTTTATGAAACTATGGTTAAATGGCGTTAACGCTTCCAGTGTGGCCAAACAAGAGGAATGCATTTCAAGGACGACGACCAAGTGATTGCTGAAGTGGTGCGATTCCTGAATGCTCAAAACGAGGAGTTCTAAAACAATAGCCTCCGGCATGTGGTCCATCGCTTGCAAAAGTGGATAACGCTTGGTGGCGAACATGCAGAGAAAGTCTCAACTCCTACTAAAGTTTGATTGATCAATCTCTATTGCTTCATGACAATGATACGAACTTTATGAACGCCCCTCGCTATGAGTGACTGCGGCAACCAGACAACCGGCAAGCCGGTTGTCTGATTGCAGTCGTCGCTTATAGATGGCGGTAGCTGTCCAGAGTTCTATGTCATCAGGTGATTTGAGGACGGACACGATCTTGGGGAAACTAGCCCTTAACAGCTCCACTGTAAAAATAATATTAGTGACTTTTTGTTAATCTAGTATTTAATGAGCACCTTAGACTTGCGTCCTTACGTCCGCCGCCGTGTACAAGGTAATCCCAAAAGAATCATGTATTTATTTCGATATTCATAGTAACCCTGAGACGTAGGAACAATAAGAGAAACCGGAAAGAACAACGAACTCTTTAACGCAGCTTGAAATTTATTGAAGACCATCGCCTTGTGTACATGTCCCAGACCTCTTTCACAATTCAAACGACCTCCTCGCCCACTATACAGTGTACCCAACTTTCAACCTATACCGACAACCGCACAACCGAATCAAAAGCATACACGCTCAAAGCATAAAAAAGCACAAACCCAACAAAACAAAAAAAAGAGAATTGCGAGAAGTTTTCGAACTTGGCAAGGTCAGACTGAACCCGGCAACACGTACCCGAATCCGGCCAATTAGTCGAAAGCCCATTGGTCAATGGACAACTCGAAGAAGGACAATTCATCGAATAGTGCAATTCGCCCTAGGCCAATTCGCAGAACGGAGAATTGGGCGAAAGTTCCATCTCCGTTCCAAGAAAGTTCGTCGAACTAGGTCGAGCGGTTGAAAAGAGTTTCACAGGGTGTCTAGAGTTACCCGGGGATGTTGGAGGTCAACAATGGGACCCTGTTTGCCAAAAATAAAAGATTACGAATTCAGTTCTCAAAATTTACAAGGGTCCGGTAGTGAATCGTGAAAATTTGGGTTGTTCAAAATTATAAAAGCCGGGCTCTGCGTGAAGATGTTCACTCGACTCTGTCATCATGAAATTTGGAAAAACAGAGCGAAGGGCTAATCTTCTGATCCTGGATTGTCATATGTACACTTGTAATACGCGTACAGTCATCACCACCTTGCTGTTCTTACAGCCGGCCGCCAGGGCGTACTGGATTTGCCAGCAAAGAAAGTCTGCAAGGCTACGTTGGCAAACCATCTCGAAGGCACGGCTATCGCAAGGAGACAACAAAATCTGTTCTCGCAATTATTCTTTCTACAACTTCGTAAAGACAATATTTCTACGGAACCAACACGTATACCAATCTTTTGTTGCCTTGTCGAGGGACAAGGAAGGTTTTCCGACAGAGAAACCACAAAGCACCGAAAGGAAGAGAAACCAAACCATAAACCATGCGACTCAGGTTTAAAAAAAAAAGCTACAAACCTAGAAACGTTTTTGTTCCTAAGTGATAAGGAAGGTTGACTGAGACAGTTCCCGGAGCTGAAAATACGCATAGTTTCTCTTAACACACTCATATTGTTATCTCTCTCTTTTCGAGTTTCTTTTTTTTTTCTACTGTCATTCCTACGTGAAACATTGTGTACGCTTTGTGTCCGTTTGACCTGCAGTGAGCGAAAGGCAACAAGCTCGAGAAGGTTGCTATGTCTGGTAGGCTACGATACACACACGGACACTCCCGCGACACTGCCAACGCAGAACAACCCATCGCCGGTTTTCTTTTTACCTTAGCAGCATTGAAGGAGTATCATCAAAACAAATATAGTGGTGGAAAGTGTTCAGCTGGGTTCCTCATCTAGGTAACCGGACAGAAGCTTACCGGACAGAAGCTCACAGGACAGAAGCTCACCGGACAGAAGCTCATCGGACAAAACCTCACTGGACAAAAGTTCACCCGTTTTTCGCAAAGCCGAACAAAAGATCACCACTTTTTTTTTATGCAGTTCGGGCGAAACATGGGCTGGGATAACGTGCGGACACGATGGACATTGCATTATTTTTAGAAGAACTGGTATCTCATCCCATGCAAAGGTGTCGATAGATAAGCCATCACAGGCAGAGAAGCAACGATTTGGGACCAAAATTTAGATCACCAAAACTGAGTGGAGCTGATAAGATCAAGCTTGCTTGACTCAAGGTATGCCGGAGCACCCTTTTGCCACGCCCAAGAAACTTCGGGAACCGAAGTTTGTGAACTCGAAGAGTGACCGAAGACACGAAGTCTCCCTTCGGTGAAGTCGCTTTTTCATTGTGCTTATGTTACGCCAAACGCGCACATAAAAGTTAGGTACAATCTCTCTTCATTACTAATGCATGGGTTCTCTTGGTGTTCAGGGTAATATATAAAAGTAATGGCTAAGAAAATTAATTTATTTCCGTCATTGTGCGTCGGAAAGGTGTTTGGAATTAAGGGTTATCTCAGGGTGATGTGAAAGGGAAACTGCAGCAAAACTGTAATATACAAACCATCGAGTTGCGAATATTAAAACATATTTTGAAGGAACGGGAGCTGAGTCTTTTGGACAAGTACAGTTGAGATGACCAAGTTAGAAAGCTGTGCGTAATTTTGGATAGGCTGGAGTTCCTTCAACCACAGCATGTGCCCGAAGGACTAACCTACATCAGGGAAAAGTCTACCGGTGGCATCGGCGACTTGCTGGACTACTCTGATTGCACGTATGCGATTAGACCCTTCCGTTATGCTTCTGCTCTTATGCGGCGGCAACCAAAGCGAATCCTTCCCTTTGCTTCGACTGTGCGTGGGCGACGACCGGAGTTTTCCCCGAAACGGTGGAATATGTACGACGCCACTCTTCAAGGTAGAGACCATACGAACAACACCTGCGAAGGATGGAATACCAGTTCCAGAACGCTTGTCGGCCACACCCATTCAAGCGTCTGGAGGCTGACTGAATGCCTAGAGCAAAATCAGGCGCTCGCTGCCACAACATTGACAGAAGCCCGAGAGGTGAGCCCCAGTAAAGCGGGTGCGAAAAACCATTCTGCGCCTGCAGAATCGTCTTAAACATATTTGCCAGGTGTTCCAGGTACACCGAGTTCTCCCAAGACTGCTGGAGCTAGTAGGGGAATGCATTCGCTTCTAATCAATCCATAAATAAACTTGTTTCTACTCTAATCAACAAACCATGCGCCCGTCAGATTAAATGTATCGTTGCATTTTGGTGTCGCAGGGATGCACCTAAGTTGTCCGCACTCGTCTTAAGACCAACATGAAATTTTCTCTTGGTGAGCTTTTGTCCGTGTGTTTGAAAAAAATGGGTGATGTTTTGTCCGGTGAGTTTCTGTCCGGTAAATTTTTGTCCGGGATTCGCTAATCTAAGTGATAAATTTTAATGACCGCCAGGACCCGTTCAAAGTAAAATGCTGAAGAAGTGTGGAAGTCGTGTTTGCGCAAACAGTGCTGCGAAATGTACAATTTGAGGAAAACCTCTGGAGACTGATTGTTTTAACAGTGTTCATTGAAGCACTGGAGTCGATATGGAGTGTCCATTTTCCGGTGGATATGCACGAGTAATATCTTACCTAACCTTGCGTGTAACTGGGTTATAGAGTAATTAAACAAAGCCCATACGTGTACTCTAGGTAGCGACTCCACCTAATAGCAAAAACCAGAAGCCCTGGTGAGAGAACAGAATAAGACGACTAGAGTGCATATTGTCGAATCTTCATTTTGGTTATAGCGTGCACCAATACAGGACGCGAAAAAGATACAGGCGCTGCATCTGTAAAAAAGTGCAAGTCTTTTGGCCATGTGCACGTGCGAGCTTGTGCGAGATTATGCTCTCTCTGCCTGCAAAGAACGTACTTCAACACCCACCGGACTAGCTAGCCACCATCGGGTAATTTTTCTAGACTCACCCGGGGTGTGAGGAAAAAAAGAACGGCGTGAAAGGTGTCTTTGTTTATAATTCTGCATTTGAACTCTCATTTTTACAATATAAACCGGTCTAAAATGTTTCGAGAAATATGCTGGCGCTCTAATACATTTCACAATCGAGAAACGTGGTAACTACAAGATGTTTTCAATTTTCTTCAGAGTCTCGAGTGTTTTTTTTTTTTTTTGCTCGTAGCTCAATTGTATTTGAGTATTGGCACTTAACGGGATCATTTGTGTTTCGCAAGGTCATATTTGTTTTTCTACTTTGTCGTGTCCATTCATTCTCTAAATACACTAAATTTTATTTCTGAACTCAATTTATGGTGTTTGCATGGTGAGGTGTTATAGTTGTTCATCTGTATCGTCTTTCTTCCTAACCTAACTTCCCATTAAAAAATAAAAGAAACCCAGGTTGAAAAGAAAGAGTATACTTTTCACAAGCTGTTCCTCTTCTTCCCTTTAATGCTCTCTCCAGGAAACATTTATCTGAATAAGAGCCTTCCAAGGACTTTATATCTTTGCGGATCAGCTTGACTTCTCCGACAATGTCATCTCACAAGCCGCTGTCAACGTCACACTCCCGCGAACGGAAAGCAACAACCATCGTAATCTTCTTTTTTATTTCTTTTATTTTGTCAACGAAATATTTTTTTCCACATAAAAAAAACCTTAAAAATAACAAACACGACATCTTTTGAGTGCTGGCCGGAAATCCCGTGGTGGTATTGAGTCACCGACCTTTTCTCTCCGAGGTTCAGGTAATACGAAACCAAAAACCAAAACGTCGTGACCATCAAAAAAAAGAAATAATAATAATAGCCTGGTCGCGCTTTTGCGCAGATCGACACACAAAGCGCAGACAAAAAGAAAATAATAACCTCCTTCGACACCGCAGATAACGAGGTACCGTCAGACACTCCCCCGCGTCGCCCATAATCGCCATAGTATAGACACACACACACACTCCCGATATAACCGCAAAATCGGTGCTCCCCGCTCATCTCGCACGCCCCCATCCGAGGAGCGCCAGACGAACCCCTAATAGTCAAGCAAATTCCAAGGCAGCTGACAAGTTGGGCGCGTTGTATCTTTTTCTGCTTCCGTCCTTTTTTTCTTTTATCATTTGGCAGTCCAGGGAAGCCGCCTATCCCGCTGCGTTCCGTTCGATTAGGCGGCCGTCAGGGCGCCGCGTTAATTATGTATGGAGCATCGATCGGGCTGGACATTGATTTATGGACGGAGGTTTCGCTTTCCGATGTTACGGAAACGCACGCGTCTCTGCCGCACGCGATCGCCCTTCTCCCATAGCCGCCTCCTTTTCGGCCAGGTTATCCCATGGGAAAAGCGTGGCCTAAACTGCGGTGAACCAAGGCGCGAGCGAGCGGCTGGAATGTAGTCTAGACTCTATTGCAGTTGCAGGGTCCATGATTTCGAGCCTCCCGTACTCCATCTCGCGAGTGACGTGCAGCTGCGCACTCAAAGAAACGGGCTCGAGTGCGCTAGTCTGGCGAGCAAGCACAACTAGGAGCGCTTCCTGAAGCGTCCGCAACACTCGGCCACAGCCTCGTATGCAGAGGAAAAGTTTGCCTGATCGGCAACAGCACCAGCCGCCGAATCTGGAGAAGAGAGAAACAGTGAGGCAAGCAACACACTCAGCTCCGGTGCGACGGCTTTGAGAAACGCTTCGCACGTGCCGTTCCTTCGTGGAGCCCGTGATCAGGGGCCATGCGACCGCCGCGGTTTTTCCTAACGTTAAGTGTGTTGTCTCTTGTTCTCCTCATTCTTCCACAGCTGCCAATAAGGCTATTATTTTTGCGCTGAACTCGCAGGCTTTCCCTCTATAAGAATGGAAACTAAAACCCGGTAGAGAGTTAGAAAAAAAATAGTGTCTTAGAAAAAGAAAGAAGAACATTTTGAATTACTTAGCAATAGTGTTCGCTTAATGGGCTAACAAAATTGGAACGAACAAATTAGCGTTTCGAAGAATTATTAGTCGGGAAGTTTCCGAGAGAGTACATTTTATTATCAACCTCCTTTTTAGGCTGAAGCGTCAGTAAGCTGTCATAAATAGACCTTACTAGGCAAGATCAGTCGAGTCCGTTGAATGCTGTTTAGTTTTGTCGACGGAGAAATAACAATGTTTCGGTGTTTATTGGGCTAAGAAACTACTCCATAGAGACGTACCTCCAATACACAGACACAAAGAAAAAACACAATCAGAGGTGCTATAAATTCGTTAATTGCATGGCCTAACTGATTCTAAGGACTCCAGTACAAAGCTCATCACTAGATCTGCGAATAAAGTTGGCCATCTCGACTTTGCGTGTTCCCATTCAAGCGCGCTGGTTTGCCGATTCCATAGCGGCCGGCCCTGTTTTACGGGCGCGTTAAAGTCCCCTCAGTATGAACTTCTTTAAAGAATCGACGAGCCATCGCGCTTGATGGCCGCACGCCTAGCCGACATCGTGAGCTGAGTCCACGATTCTTCAAATGCGGTCGTTCTGAAAGCCTTCAACGTGCTCGTAAACAGGGGTAATGAAAGGCCTTTCAATTCCCCGTGAAACAGAGATAGGCAAGCCTTGAAATCTAAAATCTCTAGAAAAATCTGTGAGTCGGCCAATCAGCTCGCAGTGTCCGCTCCGCGCGTGAACCTGACATGCGAAGATTCGATACGCCAGAATAACATCCCGTCGTCTAAACAAACATGCCACACAATTACATTGGTACACACACAGAGGATGAACCTTTCAACTACCACCATTTATTCGCACCTCTTCGGATGATCGATCGCACCATGTTGCAACTCATGTAAGGAACCCGAGGGCCTAGGCATACTCTCGGTGAGTGCCCAACGTATGGTGATCGGGGAAAGTCCCTATCAGAAACTCTCAGTCAGCTCGAAGTCAATGTTTGCATGACGAAAACTCGTACTTCCCCAGAGGCACTCCGGCCAAAGCGGTCGGCTGCCCTCCGTGCGATGCTACTTGAC
Source organism: Ixodes ricinus (assembly GCA_037355805.1). NCBI lineage: Eukaryota > Metazoa > Arthropoda > Arachnida > Ixodida > Ixodidae > Ixodes > Ixodes ricinus. The sequence goes on along the minus strand of JAZHYW010060458.1, from coordinate 6,832 downwards.
TTCTCGGATGCACCGGGACTCTCTTCTAGACGGCGAGCCAAGTGACACACTAATTAGCCTGCATCAATCCACTCCAATTATCTTTGCGCCCTGCCCAGAGAGCAACGTACAGACTTCATCCCTGTTTTTTACTCTCTTTCCACCCAAATCTTCATTCCCTTCTTTCTACCACTGAAGACTAAAAGTCTGCCCTCATCTACGAGTGGCCACCATTCCGCAATGCGCCTAGCACTCCTAAGTGCTTGCTTTATATTATTTTTTTTTAAATTCATGGCAAAAAAATAATAATAAACCAGAAAGTTTCTGAAATACCAGTGAAGCTTGTTGCGATAAGAGCTAAAAACATCTGAATGAAATCGATATGAAATAATGAAGACTTCACCCTGCTCGTCGACGTAACAAAATCAGTCTTGTGTCGACTCCATGCTGGGCCACACTGCCCATACATCATACAAAAGACAGGATGCAAACACGAGCCATCGAAATATCCGTGGTTCGAATGCCGCGTGCCAAGTTTTCTCCTTGCACTTATTGCCATGGGTCATTCGAAGCACGGATCCGTGGGGACTCGAGTTCGAATTTATATGCAAACTGTATTTCGTAAGATGTATAAAGCGGCGTGACCCCGGCTTAAGGGAAATCTTCAGCTGTGCGGAATTGTTGACGACCTGCTTTTTTGTTGCCGGCGACTTCCGAACGTACAAATGGTTTCACTGTTCGATATCTCGGCGAGTAGTGTATGTTTCTTGTTGGGAAAGAAAGACAAGGCTAGTATTATTACCTCTGTGTATGTGAACCTTATTATATGGGACAGCTAGCTATGTTTTTTATTTAATGTTTTGCTTTATTTGTCAGTGTTCTACAATTATTAAAATATCATGCTCTGGCACTTCTACTTAGGCAAATATTCAAATGCTTTCTTTGAAATAAAATATGAGACGAGCGCTGTAATACTTGTCACACCTCGAGGCTATGACAACATAACGAAAGCAAACACAGGTAATTGTTCGTGGCCCATTTGTTATTCATCACTGTGTAGTCTTTTGATTCCAATTGTCTCCCGTCAACTCATCCCCAGATTAAATCTACACCAGTCGATCTAGTCAGAGTCAACAGAGAGTTTTCGTATAGCCCGCGGGCAAAATTCCTGCCAGATGTCATTATCATGCCATTCGACATGATAATGACATCTGGCAATTTTTTCTTCGACAATTTTTTATTCTTTCGATTTTAAGTATTCATGATGCTCGCCTTTACCAGTCCATGCCATTCGGAGCCATCATATTGTTTCTCTCTTTTTTACATCTTCCAGCTGTTCACAAAGCACATCTGTATTTAACTCGGTTTTTATGATATTAGGACAATGAATTTATAATACTCTATCTATTGCTGCTTAGTTTTGGTTCAAAAAAGAAAAGAAAGGCGGGTGCAAACTTCTAGGCCTCTAAACTCGTCAAACAGAAAGTTGAGTCGAAGTTGACGGAGCGCGCCGATTGGCCTATCACGACGATGACTTCGCGCTTTTTTCGCCGACGTCCAATCAGCACGCTCCGCCAACTTTCGACTGCAATTTTGTGTTTGACGAGTTTAAGGCTCCAGGAAAATGAATTGTCAGCAACGAAATCGCAAGTCTCGACACTCAACCAGGGAACTGGGCCATCCAGGTCAGTGAACGGTGTTTAGCGAAGACGCTGTGTGAAGATTGTGAAGAGTTCATACTGGACCTGCAGCACGTAATCACATTTCAGATCTACGACTCCCATTTTTCCGGGGCCATTCTCTCTCGGACAAAACCATCGGTACACGGTAACCCCTTAATATGGCAGAAATTTGATAATTGATAGCAAATACACTAGATAAACTTTTTTATGTTGCATATGGTCTATTGCGTAAACAAACGGAAGCGCTGTGCATTTGCGTTAGCGTTTCGTGTCCTCGCTGCGCAGGCGCGCCGTTTCCATGCCCCTCTCCAAGACACACTCTGGATTCCGCGCACGCGCAGCGTGGAACACGCAATGCTAACGCAAACACACAGCACTTGCGTTTGTTCGCATATGCAATACTAAAGCCGGGGTCACACTATTTATACATTATACAAAAGACAATCTGCATACAGATTCGAACGCGAGTAACCGTGAGACCACTGCTTTGAATGCCGCATGGCAATGAGTTCAAAGAGAACACTTGGCAGGCGGCATTCGAACCACGGATATTGCGGTGACTCGTGTTTGCCGACTGCTCTTTGTATGATGTATGAGCAATGTGACCCCGGCTTAAAACTCACTAACGAGACACTAAACACACGCAAAACGCTCCGCGATCTCATCTAATTTCCTTTACGACCTCACTTCCTGCATATCTCGGGAGACGTCACAGAAGACACGCCTTTGAATGGATATTTTTTCCAGTAAGCTTCTGCGCACGCGTACACCCCCTCTCCTGGCCTTGCTTTCCGCGGTCGTCATTTTTGCAGGGCAAAGTTGCGATCGACCAACATACAGAACCCATCTTTGCGCGTATTTTGTCTTTTTAGAAATTTCTTTTCTGAGTATATGCTAGTATAAGGTCGTAAAAGGCAATGAAATTCAATACAACAGCACGATGCCAATGTATTCTGACGGTCGCAGGCAAGTTGGGCTGCCCTTCATTTGTAGTTCAAGGACAACTCCGCAGACGGCGCTCGTTTCTGGAAAAAGGTTCAATGACGCCACATCCTGTCCTTGCACATATATACTTAACTTCACAATAACGACGTAACTTATTGTCGATGCTGTTAATGAAAGCGCAAAACATACCGTTTTTTTTTTCGGGACTGTAGTCCGCCGACTGTACACGTTGAAATGTCGAAAGCTTACGCTCATAATATGCAGTGCGTGTACCATAAAGTTTTTTGTTTTTTTTTCAATATCGTTTATTATGACGTGACGTGAAAGATTTCTTATTTCTTAACAACGATTTCTCGAGACTGCAAGATTCTTTGTGTGAAAAATAAACCAAGCATATTTCAAGGTGTGTTGCGCATAATCTTTTTCACGTGCGGTATATGCCCTAAGTACCGATGGCGTATTGAGTGCGAACTATGCATTAGGCACAAGTCTGTATAAGAAAAAAAAAGCTAATTTGGGCCGAAATTATGATGTGCGGATTATATACCGAGAGCGTGGGCAAGCGTCCGGAATTCACGATTACCAACGCCATCCTAAAGACGTCGTAGATATACGCCTTCGAAACACGACATCGATGACGTCACTTTCTTCATCCAATCAAGATGTTCCGCTTTCCTTCTCCGCTCTTGTGCCGTGGCACACGGGCACAGCCAGGCAGAGCGCGGCGGCCCCCTCCCCGATGACAGAACCGATCATCATTCGGTCGCGGCCATCGGTCACGCCGCTCATCCAAGTGACAGCCGTCGACGGCGAGATGACTAATCTCCCCTTGGGAGACTCCGACGTCGACTGAAACAAGGCCCGCGAACGAGGACGCCCGTCTGACGAATACGTCCCCGCTGCGGTTCCTCCTCGTCGCCGTCTTGTCTTCGGCTTTGGCTCCGCGGTGGATTGTTGCCGGTCTCCCGGCACCCGAGCTGTCGGGCTCGAGCGTATCGATTAGCGGAATGGACACGCTGCCCTACCGTCCGGGAGAGCGGCGTTGCTATTTCGAGCACCCCCGGTTGCGCTCTTTGCTCGTCTCTCCGATTTCCAAATTGACTTGCGCCCTCCATCGGTTTCCGGTGGCCGCTCTCTCCTCCGGGGCCCCCTTTAGTTTCTGCTCTTTCCTGTGGAACGAGTGTGTCACGTGGTTACATGCTAACATTGTTAGCTATAACGGGCGCATCGGATGGATCGCTCCGCATACTGCCAGCGCCACATAGCGGTCGCTTGCAAAACACTGTGAATGTCCGCAGCAGGGGAACGCAATATTTAGTAAGTGGTCAGATCGTTGCTTTTCCTTCAATGTTTTCAGCAACACCCGCCATGTGGCGTGCACGCCACATAATGGCCGTCATTTCAGTGTTAAGCTGACGAAGTTTGGAATAGTACCGTGTGCGACGGAGTTGAGGATGGTTCACACATGTATCGGAGTGCTAAATCAATACTATAGGAACAGTGCTGATTCAGCGTTGACTTGTATGAAACTCAGCACGGAGGCAGTGCTGTAACAGCGCCGAATCACTAATATAGCATGAAGTCTACATTGCATCAGCAAAAGCAGCGCGATTTCCAGCGCACGCCTCTATACCGCTGAGGTAGCGCTGTGGTGTACGTGTGAACAGGTTTTCACCACGGTCTTGTTCATCGTGTTTTTCTGAATATTGCGAAAACTTTTCAGTTTCGTGTGAGACATCTTAATATAATGTGAAATACCTGAAACAAAAAATGTTTTTTTAAAGACATCTGCAAGACTTACGACATACGATGTTTTACAATTTCATTCCTTACATTTACATCACTTCTTTCTCTTCTTTTTATATACTCTCTCCTCCACTCCTTTTACAGACTACTCAACTGTAACATTATCACCACTCTTTTTACTGATTTCTTCTGCAGTGATATGGAAACACATTCCTGATAGAGGCAATGTTCGCTTACGTTATTTTTAAAGTTGTACCGAATGTTTTTTTTTTTTAAGACAGTTTGTTTGGTACCGGTTTTTCATACTTGGTATAACCCAGAAAACATTGTGCGTGTTCTGTGGATAGTTGTTCAAACGACGACAAAGTCGCCCACTTGAATGTTTGGTGTTGAACAAAATCGATCATAGTTCTTCCTTCTTTTTTTATACAACACCAAAAGTTAAGTTAACATCTTATCTTCCGTCAACACTAAATCATCCTTGATGCCAAGTTGTATATCTGGCAGCAGGCAAGGTGCTTGTCCAAAGGGTGCAAAGTTGGAACTAGAGCCCTATGCTGTCAAATGTGCGCGGTTATAATGGGCCATCACTGCTTCTAGGGCGCATTCCTACCGAAAAATCCGGTATAGCTTTCGCTATCCGGATTATGGAATCGGAAATCTATCTGGATTCTATCTGGAATTTAGGTTTTGAGAAATTATTCCTTTGTCTGCAATCTGAATTTCGGGTTTCCAGAAACAAATTTCCGGTTCCATAATCCGGATAGTAAAAAGTTATACCGGATTTTTCGATAGGGTCTCCCAATCAGCCGACAAATTTAGGATTCATTGATAGGTACTGCTTCAGGTCTCGTATCAGTCTTTCTGCGAGGTCGTTTGCTGCCGGGTGATATGAAATGGCGAAGCGCATCGTGATGTCTCTTGATCTAGCCCATTGGTCAAGCATTTTACTCCGGAATACGGGATCATTGTTGTAAGCGATTACCGTGGTGTTCTTAAACATGTCCTGTTCAAGCCTTGTAATGACGTTTTTGGCATATTCTTCTCCTATTCTCGAGGCTGCCATGCGTGTGCACTCGTCAATGGCTATCATGAACTCTGGGCTCAAGCCACTTGCTCACTTTTCATTTTTAGTTCAGCAAAGCTCGAATTAACTACTTCTTATGGGACGCTAAAATAGATTGGCACAGCCATCTCACTGTGCGGTTGCTTTTGTTTCGCTTTGTTCATCTGACGTTCGTGGCACGAACGTACCTACTGGTTGATGTCTTGCCTTATTCCTCGCCGAAATAATCGGTGTGCCAGCTTAATTACTATATGTCTTAAAACCATTATGTCTTGTAACCTTTATCCGGGCTGTGAAAAAATAGTCTGAGAATATAGCTAATATCCGTGCCTGGAACTAGAAATTTTCCATTCCCTCGCAGTCTTGTGTAGAAGACTTCCATGGTCTCATAGCGTCATCTCTGAAATGTACAGACGGCACAATGCATCCGAATCTTCGAGGTTAACTCCTAGCCGATGAAATAATTCAAAATTAAATTGTAGGAGCTCATTTATTAATCTTGCTGTTTTCTCTTTAGGTTCTGACATGCTGAAAGGTATGTTAAAGCTTGGTGGGCCATGAAAAGTTGGAACTTGTGGCCCTCTATGTACGAACAAAAGTATTGCACGGCCTTCTGGACGGCGATGGCTCCTTTTCAGCCGTATAATTGACTTCAGGCTTTGAAAAAGTGTACGAGTGATATCATATGAGAATGAGTTTCCCAGATGGTGTTTAAGCCGGGAACACATTTGCGAAAAAAAGCCGAATTTTGTGCGAAAACCGCACACGAAAATCGCACGGCAGCTAGGCTCCTCCCCTTTTCCGAAAATCGGGCCCGGTTCGCGAGATCTACAGCGCCAGATATTTTCGCACGGCGCCTCCGAATTCCGGGCGGAGGAGCTCGGTGAGCGAAAGCCCGGAGCAGAACGGAACGACAAGATACGTTCGGCTCGCAACATGGCGGCTCACACAGCTTCGGAAGCAGCGCAGGCGTTCTCATCTCAACCTTCGGAGGAAACCCGTTCTGTCTCTGTCTCAAAGGGTAGTGGTTCAAAGGCTCGCGCGGCATTCAACGAGCTTTTAATGAGCAGAACGTAAGGGCGCAAGTGAGCTGAAGTTTTTAAGAGGCGCGAAATATGGGACGGTAGTTCGCCAGACTACCGGAACAGTCTCGTGAGGTCGGAACACTGGAAGGCTATTATATTAACGGTGCTAGTATCAAAAGGTGAGGTTTTACGCGATGCATGCAGTTGTGCAAGTTTCTACGAACACGTACAGACAAGCCAATCCTCCTTTTCGGCTGTGCATGCTTGGCAGCCACCGGCGCGCATTCCACCTCATGTGGCTGGTCTTCCGAAAATCGCAAGCTACGAGTTTCGCAGCCTCCGATTTCCGTTCGATTTTCGGTTCGTTTTTTCGCAAATGTGTTCCCGGC
>JAZHYW010060457.1:0-10217 GCA_037355805.1 Ixodes ricinus | reverse complement strand
AAGTAGCACAATACCCTGGCTCTAGCTCGCGCCAGGTTGGGCAGCCAAGGAAACTTTCCTTGGGCCATGCTTGTTTTGCACCAAGGCTTCAGCTAGAGCCAACCTGGCATGCCAAGATTGGCAGTAAGCTGCAATTCCCCGTCTAGCCAATCTGGGCTCCATCCTGTAAATACAGCCTGGGCCAGGGTGGCTGTTTCCGGGTCAGCCAATCCTGGATATACGGGGTAAATACAGCCCAGGCCACGTGGCTGCTTCCGGGTCAGCCAATCCCGACGTAGCACGAGAATGTTCTGAGAACATTCCGGGGATGTTCAAAAGTACATAAGCTTCTACTATTACGGTTTGCTTCGGAGCACCAATGAGCCGTACTACATATATGGATATGGTAAAGATCCTCACAGGGCGATCAATAGCTTTTAATCAAACATGTGTCTAGAAGGCGCAGGCACAAGATTCCCGCTTTCCCAGCGCACCAGCCTGAGCATGTACTAACTGTACTCCTACCTGTCAACTTCTTTGATTCAACATGTACCGCACACATAACCGATTACTCACTCCGAGCTTAAGAACAGATAGACATGGCATCCCACACGCAACTGCAGGATATACCTTTTCGTTTTAAAGTAATAACCCACCCACATGCTAAAAATCGGGTCTATTCGAAACTGCACCTCTACATACCCAGTGAGTGGCAAGTTCGTTATCAAGTTTTGAAAACCATTGCTTTTCTTCTACACCTTATATCACATTCCTCGGTAGACTCGTATAAGATAAAACTGATCTCTTATGCTAAGTTTCCAGAAACTCCCTTTAATTTGCAAATTTTTGGCACAAAGTGGCATATAGTGGATGGTCCCAAGTAGCACAATACCCTGGCTCTAGCTCGCGCCAGGTTGGGCAGCCAAGGAAACTTTCCTTGGGCCATGCTTGTTTTGCACCAAGGCTTCAGCTAGAGCCAACCTGGCATGCCAAGATTGGCAGTAAGCTGCAATTCCCCGTCTAGCCAATCTGGGCTCCATCCTGTAAATACAGCCTGGGCCAGGGTGGCTGTTTCCGGGTCAGCCAATCCTGGATATACGGGGTAAATACAGCCCAGGCCACGTGGCTGCTTCCGGGTCAGCCAATCCCGACGTAGCACGAGAATGTTCTGAGAACATTCCGGGGATGTTCAAAAGTACATAAGCTTCTACTATTACGGTTTGCTTCGGAGCACCAATGAGCCGTACTACATATATGGATATGGTAAAGATCCTCACAGGGCGATCAATAGCTTTTAATCAAACATGTGTCTAGAAGGCGCAGGCACAAGATTCCCGCTTTCCCAGCGCACCAGCCTGAGCATGTACTAACTGTACTCCTACCTGTCAACTTCTTTGATTCAACATGTACCGCACACATAACCGATTACTCACTCCGAGCTTAAGAACAGATAGACATGGCATCCCACACGCAACTGCAGGATATACCTTTTCGTTTTAAAGTAATAACCCACCCACATGCTAAAAATCGGGTCTATTCGAAACTGCACCTCTAGTGAGTGGCAAGTTCGTTATCAAGTTTTGAAAACCATTGCTTTTCTTCTACACCTTATATCACATTCCTCGGTAGACTCGTATAAGATAAAACTGATCTCTTATGCTAAGTTTCCAGAAACTCCCTTTAATTTGCAAATTTTTGGCACAAAGTGGCATATAGTGGATGGTGTTTCGAACCACAGATTGCGTGAGAGCTCCGTAAAGTTGGCTTCACCTGCGAAAATTCTAGGAATGTTCGCAAGCGACGTTCCAAGAATGTTGCTCACATGAATGTTCGAAGGCGAATGTTCCGAGAACATAGTGCATACGAATGTTCGCCAACGAATCTTCCTAGAATGTTGAGAAGCTTACCTTGTAGGGAATGTTCACATAAGAACGTTCCTAGAACGTTCTGAATGGTGTTTTAACGTTCCTTCAACATTCAGAACAGCCAGGGAATGTTCGCTCGACATTGGCTCTGGCTATATGGGTAAAAAGAACTCGACCAGGGTGGCTCTTCACGGGCGAGCCAGTCTTGGTGATGATAATGTTGCAGTATGTGTTTTTTCTACTTTTCTTTGAAGGAACAAATATGCGGTCTGGCAACATGGCCGAACGCTGGCTGTTTCTTGTATTGGTTGGGCCAGGGAATCTCAGTGAATCCCCAGGGAAGCACACATCCTGGCAGTGGCCGGTCTATCTCAGCCGGCCCTGGCCGGGAAAATGCGAGCTCCAGCCAAGGAAACGCGCTTCCTGGCAGTGGTCTGTCTATATCGGCCGGCCCTGGCCGGGAAAATGCGAGCTCCAGCCAAGGAAACGCACTTCCTGGCAGTGGTCTGTCTATATCGGCCGGCCCTGGCCGGGAAAATGCGAGCTCCAGCCAAGGAAACACACTTCCTGGCAGTGGTCTGTCTATATCGGCCGGCCCTGGCCGGGAAAATGCGAGCTCCAGCCAAGGAAACGCACTTCCTGGCAGTGGTCTGTCTATATCGGCCGGCCCTGGCCGGGAAAATGCGAGCTCCAGCCAAGGACACGCACTTCCTGGCAGTGGTCTGTCTATATCGGCCGGCCCTGGCCGGGAAAATGCGAGCTCCAGCCAAGGAAACGCACTTCCTGGCAGTGGTCTGTCTATATCGGCCGGCCCTGGCCGGGAAAATGCGAGCTCCAGCCAAGGAAGCCCTTCCCTGGCTGTAGCATGGAAACCTTGGGCCAGGAAATACAATGAAGTGCCGGGCTGGCGGACGATCGTATTCCTTGGGCGATGCTGGGCCCGCTTACTACAATCAAGCGCCAATATTGGCCCAAGCTGGCCCAAGAAAGTGTGCTGCTACCGGGTGCGCCACTCCCTGCTTGTTCTTGACATGCGCATGTATTGCTGCAGGCTTGAGGTCGCCTGATCATAGCAGCGCGCAGCGCGTAAGGGACTCAAGTGAGCAGTCGCGAGGCGGCACTGACTAAGCTTGCCCTCCACAGCATGGAGCCAATGCCGTCGATTCTCAGAGACAGATCACCCTCTCTCTGAATAAACGTTCACAAAAAAAGAATAACGAAGGACTATACAAGACGATCTGTACGATCGAGTGCATGTGTTCATAACAATTATTATGTGCTTCCATTGCTAAAGGACATCTGAAACGGGGAAACATTACTGTTGTGCGCAACAGTAGAAGCCAGGAAAGGTGTTTAGGGAACTTTCCCTTCCCAAAGACAAAGCCCGTCTATATGCTTTAAAGCAAATATCCCCACAATCTAAAAAATCATCTGGTCGAAAAAGAACTCTTAGAGGTCCTTTGGCCCCTAAAGAAGTTATTGTAAACACCAGTAGAAGGGATCTTCGGGAAAAACCCAAAAGGGGTCCTTTTCAGCTCATTTCTTTTTTATGCGAAAGTCTTTGCGCAAGACCATTAAAAAGATATTTTGAGCATTTTTTTTTCATTGTTTGATTGAACAGTTCTTTATGGATAACTCATTCGAGAGGTTTTTTAGTCACTTTTTTATGATACGGTTCTTCTTCGAAAACACTCGAGAAGTTCTTATCAGCTCATTTTTCGGTTAATGAGTTCGCCATGAGAACCCTTATAAAGTTTTGATGTCTTTTTTAGGAAAACGGTTATTTCTAAAAAAACGCCTGAGGAGCTTTTTTAAGCTCTTTTTTATTAAGTCAGTTCTTTGTGGAGAACATTAGAGATTTGAAACAGGAGGCGACAGATACAAAGTGGCAGTACACAACACGTCTAAATTCGAGTTCATATTGTGGTTTACCATTTTTTATGATGTCTCTCGTTTCAAATCTCTGCAAAGGTACCTCGTAAAAATTCACATATTAGAAAAAGAGCTTAAAAATAATTCTTTCACAAAGTGCCCTTCATCATGATTTTCTTTTGTGATTTGACGCTTCAAAACGTCAATAAAACTTATGATTTTTTATATCTCATATACGGTCAAAAACAGGCTTGGAAAAATAGGGACTTCGCTTTTATTGTTCTACCTCTATTGAAAATAAGTTCTGGTTTCGATAGTGCTTCAGAAGCACACTTATTGCCGTTTTTTTTCAAGATGAAGTATAGAGTTATGGAGCAATATCCCTGGGGAAAACTGAGGAAGTTACCTAGATTCACAACTTAATCATCGAGCTATAGGTGAAAACAAGAAAGAAGATACAGTTGCTGAATAGCGAAGTTTATTAACTATTACTGGAACAAAAATAGTTACACAAACTAAAATGTTATTTGCCTAAAATATAAAAAATTCCGGTTTCTCGAACTGACATATTGGCGAGTTTGGTAGAACCGTGCTTCCCACTCCGGTTAAACACTCCCGCTACCCGGAACTCCCCACAGCCAAGGCCATCGGCACGCGTGGCGCAGATGGCGGTTTCTTCATGTAGCAGAGGGTTGGCGGCGGGGGAAACACGGTCTACCAAACTCCTCCTCAAAAGACTCGCTTAGCGTTGCTGACCTTTGTCCGGCAATGCCAGCGCTGACCCATTTTCATGAAACACCAAGAGCTTTCAAAGCCCGCAACAAATGTGTGGCTTCGCTAAAAGTGTAACGTCAATCAAAAAAACGTCTGCGTGCAAAAAAAAAGCATATCTTTTCCCAGTGAGGTTGAACGTCAGTAAAATCCAAGGCTACGTTCACAAGGCTGATAGCTTACATTTAGCTGACGCGAAGGCCGAAAACCGACTCGCATGCATTACGCATCTATTGAGCCTATCCTTTTTACCTTATGTCATTCCAGTCAATGCTGTCGTCTGGCATAGCCTTAACACATCACGTTAGCTGGTTCGAGAGGTGTATAGGTCAGGCCCAAGAGTAAGAATTGTTACACGTCATGCTTTGGCGAAAGTGTCGTAGGGCTTATCCATAAGGAGGGGGGATTTCCTCCTCCAGATTCCCCCGAATCGTTTGCTGAATTCCTGAAATGCCTGTGAGGGGGGGGGGGGGGTCAGTGCAATTGCAGTCTTTGATACCACTGCATGGCAACAATTAATAATTGATTCACCTACTCAAAAGATCGCTAAAATGTAACCTTTTTGTTGCATGCAAGCAACCAAAGTTGTTAGCAAATAGCAACTCATTGCACTATTCTTATATTAGAAAAATAAGTATAAAACCCGGTCTTTCAAGGTAAACACCGTAGGACCTACGAGCACGACATGACCTCACGTTAAGCATGCAAAAGCACCTTCACCGACAGTACAAAAGTGATATCTTCTTTGCACCTTGGCAAGTAGATGTTCTTGCTAATAGTAGCACCAAAAGACAGGCAGCAACTGCATTGGTTGGCGAATACACTTCTGCTTTCAATCCATACATAATAATTTCGAATAAAGGAGGGTCGAAAACGTTTCATCCTGCCGTACATTGAAGCTACCTGAAAGCGATTTATTTGGAATATGGTGAATCTAAGCACAATTGCCTATAATTACAAGGACCTGCATTAGGAAACTCAGCCAGAATGCAGATTTAGTAATTATGATTTAGTTACTAATATACAATTCAATATATCTGTTATTCAAGGTTTCCAGTTAGGGACTCATACATGGTTCACTATCTTTTTAAAAGCAGTAAAAATATAATGATATAATAAATATCATATATTATTTATTTATTTATTTCATTTATTTATTTATTTATTTTACCCTCCAGGGCACATGGCATTACAGAGGGGAGTGGGAACAATAGTAACATATAAACAACTGGAACAAAATATACAATACTTAAAGAACAGGGAACATGAAATTGGCAACAGATGTACAAAAAAGTGCGTGGTCATTAATTGATGTGAGCGATGCAGGTAAGCGATTCCAGTCTTTGGAAGTCCTGGGAATAAAAGAGTCATAATAAATGTTAGAGTGGCAAAATGGGATACCGACTTTGTGACGATGATCAAGGCGTGCTGAAACAAAGTAGGGGGGATGATTAGTTGTGATTTAAGCTGAGGAATATGGTGATAGATTTTATGAAAAAGACAAATACGAGAGACTGTGCGACGATGTGCGAGGCTTGGGAGTAGCAAATTATCTTTCATTGATGTTACGCTTGCGGTGCGGTTATAATTGGCCATTATGAAACGTGCAGCTCTGTTCTGAATGCCTTCAAGTGAATCAACGAGGTAAAGGGTAGAGGGATCCCAGATGGAAGCTGCATACTCTAGCTTGGACCTAACTAGTGTTTTATAAAGGAATAGTTTTAATGATGATGGGGCGAGATAAAAGTTACGTTTGAGAAAACCAAGCATTCGATTGGCGTTGTTAGTCACATAGTTAATATGAAGTTTCCAGGAAAGGTCAGCACTTAAAATCACACCCAGATACTTGTATGAGTTTACAAGTTCTAGAGGTGTGTTATTAATACTATAAGCAAAATTAAAGTTGGCTTTACGTGTTATGCGCATTATTTTACATTTATTAATATTGAGCTCCATTGACCAGAGTTCACACCAGTGTAGTATGGAATCTAGGTCATGTTGCAGTTTTTGTGAGTCAGAGTCATTAGATATTACTTGGTAAATAGCACAATCGTCAGCAAAAAGTTTAATTGAAGAAGAAACCACCGCATGCAAGTCATTAATATATATTAAAAAGAGTAGAGGTCCCAGAACGGACCCCTGAGGTACTCCGGAAGAAACTGGTGCAGAGGAGGAGTTAGTACCATTACACGTTACAAATTGTGACCGATTCGTTAGAAACGATACTAGCCAGTTAAACACGTTAGAGTCGATGTTAAGTTTACTTAACTTAAGCAGTAAAAGTCGGTGCGATACCTTGTCAAATGCTTTGGCAAAGTCTAGAAATATGCAGTCCACCTGAGATCCCTGATCAAGTGCCGAATGAAAGTCGCTGGTGATAGACAAAAGTTGCGTTTCACAAGATAAATATTTTCTAAAGCCATGTTGAGCTGGTGAAAAGAATGAATTAGATTCTAGAAAGTTAACGAGCTGCGTATAGATTATATGTTCAAAAATTTTACAGGGAACGCTGGTTAGTGAGATGGGTCTATAATTGATAGGAACGTGCTTATTACCAGATTTGTGCAAGGGAATAACTTTACCAATTTTCCAGTCGGCTGGTACCAATGAAGTCTCAAGTGATTGTTGAAAAATATGTGCAAGGATTACGGAAGAGTATTGATTTGTAGCTTTAAGAAATTTTGAGTTAATCTCATCGATTCCAGTCGCTGAGGATAGTTTAAGACAATTGATGATGTTCAGAACACCATCGGGAGAAATGATGATAGGATCCATTAACGAGAAGGAATCAACATGATAGCTTGGGTTTGCAGAGATGGGGGTGCTAGAAAAAGACCTAATGAACACTTCCTGGAACATTGTAGCGCATAAAGATTCCTCGATCAGAGTGTCGTCTAGTGTTTTCAATGAAATACATGAGGGTCTATCCCGGTGGGACAATACATTCCAGAATTGACGCGGATTATTTTTTAACATAGATGGTAGCAAATTGTGGAGGAAATTGAGCTTAGCACTCTGAACTGCGCTCTTATAACACTGAGCAGCACTGAAGTAATTCTGCCAACGAACTGGGCAGGACGTGAGCCTGGCAGCTCTAAATAAACGTTTCTTTTTGTTCGATAACCTCAGAAGCGCCCTGTTGAACCATGGTGAAGTTGAATTTACAATTATGGTTTTCAAAGGTATATACTTTTTAGTGAGCGAAATCACCGCTTCCTTGAAAAGCGTCCAGTTAGTTTCAACAGAGCGCTCCGAGACGTTCTCAAAAAAGCATCTAAAAAGCTGCAAAATTCAACATTAATAGCATCGAAATTGGCTTTGCTATAATCTCTGATAATTTTCTTTTGATTTCTGACACAAGTTGAAGGAATGCACAAGGTAAAATGTAATAACAGGTGGTCACTGAGGCCAGGAAGGTAAGTAATTGGACCAATTAGGTTGGGCATAGTAGTCAAAATCAGATCTAAAATGCTTGACGTTGTAGCCGTTACTCTCGTTGGGCTGTGAACTAGTTGAATGAAATGGAAGTCAGAGAGTACACTTAGGAACTTTGCACAGTCTGTCGAAAACGGGTTAGAGCAGGGGTCACTCGGTCCCCAAACAATGTTAGGATAATTAAAATCACCCATTAAAAGCAGGGGCGTATTTGGAAAACGCGTTGAAATTGCATTCAACGCATCATGTAGTTTATCTGTAAAATCAGTAACATAAGAAGGTGGGCGATAACAGCATCCCAATACAAACTTTTGATGTTGAATGATCATACACACCCAAATTATCTCTAGAGGACTGTTAATATTTACAACAAAGGACGGAATACTTTTAATAACTCCAATTAGAACACCTCCACCCGTTCGCAACTCCCTGTCCTGCCGATAAGTAGTGAACTGTTTCCGTCCGAGAAACAACTCTGTGTCTCTAACTTTGGCCGAGAGCCATGTTTCGGTTAATACAATAATGCTAGCATCGCAAGTGTCTATGACAGAGCTTATATCCTCGCGTTTATTCATTATGCTTCGTATATTCGTAAAAAGGATAGACAAGTTCGACAAAGAATCAAGACGGCCACCACCCCTCTGCAACTGCTAAACAGGAACAAGTGCACCCTCCGGGGCAGAATCAGCTGCATCACGGCGTCTAATACTGCTGGAGTTATGCGGTCGAAGTAATTCTGTGACCTGCCCTGCGTCATGGTCATATACATAGCATTTTTCATTTAGAAATAATTTATTATAATTAAGTTTGAAAGTAGTACCGCTCGATTTTCCAAACTCAATAAGCTTCCTTCGCGCCAAACGAGTTGCAAAAGAAAAATCCTCGCTAACACCGACGTCCATTGACTTCAGTTTCGCCTTTAAAACCATGACTTGCTCTTTTGCCTTGAAAGAAGAAAATTTAACAATGACTGGCCTACATTTACTGATAGTGTACTGGCCAAGCCTATGAGCCCTCTCAATGTCGAAAGACAGGTCAGTTTCGCCATCAAAACAGTCAAACAAAGCCCTTTTTATTTTTTGTTCAACTTGAGCCCATGTTTCCCCAGCACTATCAGCGATACCATAAAAAAGGGCGTTGTTTCGCCTAGACCTATCTTCAAGTTCATCCAACCGATGACGTAGGGCAGTATTTGTTTTCCTCTGCTCTCCCATTTCCTTTCGTAGACCTTGTATCTCTTGTTCAAAAGCAGTTGTCTTTTTTTCGACGGATACAAGCCTTGTACTGATTTTTGTAACCTTTTCTTCAATAGATTTTTGACTTTGCTTTATTTCGTCAACGGAACTGATTAGCGCTGCTTGGCCAGCCTCAAACCCCTGTGACCGAGAATTTAGCTCGTTTAATAACTGAAACATTTGTGAAAATTGCTGAGCTTGCTCCGCATTCATAGGACCCGGATTTGTTTCAATATCGCCACAACAGAGCAGTGATCTAAACAAGCCAACACACGCTTGACCATAACGCAGCAAACAAAACAGACAGTGTGGGCAGGGCAGCAGCAGCAAAAAACGGTCGTCGGACCGGTAACAATGACTGTCGTCAAGTGCGGGACGTACCTGCACAAAGATGAAAGACAGCCTGTTAAGCATGCTGCTCGTCGCGCTGCTGCCGGCCTGCCCACTGAACAGGTCGCACAGGTTCTCCGCTTTTGTAGCCCCAGGAGGTGACGTTGACGTCCCACGTGTTCTTCCGTTTAACCATGACACCTGGTGCTTCTTTGGCGAACTGTCGATCGTGATGTTGCAGGAAGGTGCCGGGATCAGCTGGGTCATCGCAGCACCGCTGTTTTCGTCGTTTGCCTCGATCGCGTGTCGAAATCCGTCCCCAGAAATGATGATGTCAGTGGTTCCATGTGGCAGCAGCAGAAACTGCACAAAGATGAAAGACAGCCTGTTAAGCATGCTGCTCGTCGCGCTGCTGCCGGCCTGCCCACTGAACAGGTCGCACAGGTTCTCCGCTTTTGTAGCCCCAGGAGGTGACGTTGACGTCCCACGTGTTCTTCCGTTTAACCATGACACCTGGTGCTTCTTTGGCGAACTGTCGATCGTGATGTTGCAGGAAGGTGCCGGGATCAGCTGGGTCATCGCAGCACCGCTGTTTTCGTCGTTTGCCTCGATCGCGTGTCGAAATCCGTCCCCAGAAATGATGATGTCAGTGGTTCCATGTGGCAGCAGCAGAAACTGCACAAAGATGAAAGACAGCCTGTTAAGCATGCTGCTCGTCGCGCTGCTGCCG
>JAZHYW010060452.1:0-10462 GCA_037355805.1 Ixodes ricinus | reverse complement strand
GTATGTCTGAAACGTTAATCTGGCAGTTGCAGATTAACGTTTCCAAGCTCAGTATTTGAACCTAATAAACGCACATCAACACAATTTAACTACACCCTTTTCAGTGTCCCCGTTGAAAATGTTCAGACATATAAATATCTCGGACTTCATTTCACACCCAACCTTTCATGGGAACCACATATTAACCACGTCACGGCAAAGGCTAACCAAACTTTAGGCTTTCTAAGACGTCACTTACACTCAGCAACACGGGAAACAAAACTGATTGCATACACATATCTTCTTCGTCCAAAGCTGGAATACGCATCTTCATCTGGAACCCACATCAGTCATATCTCATTGACAAGTTAGGAAGCCATTCAAAATCACCACCCTTTGTTTTCCGAAATTATACCCGTACAAGTATAACAACACTAAAACAACAAACTAATATACCCCTCTTGCAGACCGACGTAAAATAACTCGGCTAACTGCCCTTCATCATCTGTACTATCATTCACCCTCAAAGAAAGAAAATATTGCCCAGCTGCCAACCACGTCTGGGCACTGCATGGTCAATTCAGAGAATTTCAGCTCGCCACTCCTAGAACTAACGCCTTCAAATTTTCCCCCGTTGCAGTTATCTATATCAGACTGGAATTCCCTCCCCGACGACATCGTAGCAGTAAAAGAATCCATTAGATTTCGTTCCGCAATTGCCACTCTTTACAATACGTAAAGAAGAGCGGAAAGAGGAAAGGATTCCTAACTCTTGTTGATTTGTATGTGTATTGTTGTTTTTGCCCCCCTTATGTAAAGCCCCTACCGGGCGCTATAAGGGTATATTAAATGAAATGAATGAAATTAGTATCTTCAGGACAAAAAAGAAAGCCATTCACAGCTCCGTGTAACACTGAATTAGAGCGCAGCTCTTGAGGAGGAGCAGGGAAGGGTACTGAGGGGAAGGTATACCTCCCTCCTCACCTCCTCATCCTGTCTGTCACTCCTGCCTCCGAGCGGTGTGACTATCGCCTCATGAGGGTCACTTGACGTCACCGGGGTCATTTGACCTCACGGGGGTCACGTGACCCCCTGTGAGGTCACGCGACGATGACGTCATCGAGGAAGTCACTTGACACGTCATCGTGAAGACGTCATTACCATTGTCATCGTCCCTGATGACTTCATTAGTGACGTCAACATCACTGGTGACGTCTTCGTCATCGTCACTGATGGCGTCATCATCGACGTCGCAAGTGATATCATCATCACTGGTGACGTCATCCTTATCGTCACTGATGACGTCATCGGCATCGTCAGTGATCACGTCACGCGTCCAATAATGCGCCGCGCGGTTACGCCGTCGGCGACGGCGACGCCACTGCATGCCGGAAACGAGCACCTAAGAGCTGCGCTCTAAAAAAACCCTGCTATAAACAGCCTGGCAGGGTTATGGGAGCCTGATATACGCAGCAGCTCCTAAAAATAAAACATCGAAGCGAGAACAATGTTTTCTTCAGCATTATGCATGAATACAATAAAAAAAATTAAAACAAATACATAAAAATTTTCACTGGAAAAACTCATAAAAACATCAAAACAACAACACTTGTACTAAGAACATAAAGCAGCATATCAGAAATGTGAGCGCGAATCGGTTCTTAAAATAAAAAATACCACTTTCGCATTAAAATTTATTTATATAGTAGTTTGTGAAAGTTGTAGTAGAGCTATTAAAATAATTTCTGTTCTGTCGACGAACCTGCCATAATTTCGAACATCCACAAAGAATGTTGCCCTTGAATTTCCTGATTTGGACATTCGACTAGAATTTATTTAGAAATAATGTAGACAAAACAATTAAGATAGTAGACGGTATTCATCCTGCTTTAGATGCGAATCAATTTATACTTAGAAAATAAAGCTCTTTAGTGATAAGCATACGAGGCTTTTGCAACATAACCAAACATTTTCTTTTTAGAAGCCTTGCACCTGTTGAAATAATTGTAATTTTAGCTAACGATGACGCTTAATACGCGCTGGAAGTGTTTTTAATACTGACGTACACGTTTTGCGAGAAGAATCTCGGCAAGAATCTCGGGAAACCATCAAGTTATTTGCAATATTTAAAAAAAATAGTTATTGACCGAATTTTTATTATATATTTGATTTATTGTATATACTTGCCCCCTGAATTATGCCCCTTTTCTCATACAACACACATGCACAAACAACATTAGTGTAGTTTTTACAGAAATGTAATGAAAACTTTCTAATTTCTAAAAACTTGGAGGACGCCTAAGCTTCGCTTTTAAGAGTAGAATGCGATAGCTTAATCGGGTCTTCTTAGCACCGCCTTCTCATTTGCTTCTCGTCTTCTCCCTGCCAGCGAGCAGGAAGTGCGACATGCTTGGCCTAGTCAGTAGCCGGTTTCGCTCGCAACCGAAAAGTCTTTGGTTCAAACCGCGCCAAAATGTTTTTAAGTGTTTATGGTAAATGAATTACTTTATAAAATGAAACTATTTGAGACATGCGGCGATCTTCATCTGCATTAGATATCTTGTTTTTCTACAACTTTTGTTCCATGCGTGATCTCACGGTTCGCATGAGCGTTGCGTGTTGTTTGAAATTCCCACTCGACGTCATGTGACGGTGACATCATGACCCTATCGAACGCTGGAGATTTTCCCGTCAGGCCACCGACATTAAAAAAAATACTTCGACATCGATTGCATCATGGAGATAATTCGAAATTTCTCAAAAATTATAAGTGCTGTGTTTTCAAGTTTAACAAATGAGATGTGTGGCATATTGCAAGGCAATCGTGTTCCATGCGTACAATTTTGTAGCATCGAAAACTATTAAGGATACTCATTTCCGGACGCCAGGCGTCTACGTTCAAGGTACTTTTCATGATATACTTTAGCGCGTATTATGTGTACAGCTGATAGTTTTTCGTAGAACGAAGGAATACAGACGCTATAGGCCTGATGAACATGGCTATCTCCCAGAGCATTCCACAATTTCGAGATCTTTTCCTTCAATGTGCACAAGTGGTTGAGCTCCTCCTCGCCCACTTCGCTCCGCCTCACCTACCCCTCTTTTCACATGTTTTCATTTGACCAATCGGCACTGTGCATCTCTCTTCTCCTCCCACGTGATAACACTAATTATCAGTGTCGAGCCTCACTCCCTCGTTTTCTTAAGTTTTTGTTTTGGCTTCACGATATGCCGAAGAAATGGCTTAAAAACATTCCAATTTAAAAGCTCATAGAAGGTTGTTTCGAAGGTTGATGTTATGTGAATATGACAAATCGGTGAATTATAATAAAAACCACGGAATACATCTGAAGCTCTCATGTTGAAGTAAGGCGTTGTAGGTTTTTTGCTGCGAAGTGCAATACCGGTAGATTCACAAGATACGCACGGTGTGCTCGTATGACGCACTACTTATCGAAGGTTTTGTGTCTAAGAAACTTCGTGCTTCCAACTGCTCGATTCGTGCTATGTTAGTTTGTGGGCCACGTTCGCAGTACAAGCTGCGCGGAATATGAGAAATCGTTCATCGACTTAGACGATGATAAAAAAAACTTCGGGAGGCCATCAAGTCAGCCACCGCAAGCAAAACCCTCTCGGCGCTCGCCCCCTTCTCATATTTTCTTGCTTTACTACGCCAAACCAGAACAAAACCTCCTATTAGATTAGACCTATCCTGTGATTCTCGCGGTTGTTTACGGTCGTAGGAGTTGTTCAGCGTTTCAGTGGCGCTTGACGTGTTTTAGCATAAGTGAGTTTGGTTTTGATTGTTATTGGTGGAGATTTGGTGATCATGGACGATCGTCGTTTCCTTCTAAGTAAACGCAGCAAGGCAGGCAGTTTGGAGGTGCACTGTTAGAAACTCACGCAAAGCTTAATTGCAATGAATTCCCTCGTGTAGATCGGCTGGAGCACGGGTAGGGCACATCAAAACGTGAAGAAAAACCTACTGCGCCAAGTGCGTGTGATGTCACTGTATGAACGAATGAACAAAATAGATATCCCAAAATCAAAGCGGGACTATAGCGTGTCTGCATAACGATATCGTGACTGGCGGAATATACATGTAACTCGCTTTAACACCTTGCGTTTGCTGAATACTTAGCTCAGTTTGAAACATTTAGCCAGCCGACGACTGCGCGTCGGATTTATAGATTTTGTTGTTATTTTTTGTTTTTTATCATGTCTCTTTGAGCGCTGTGCGTGCGTCGAGCTTAATGCGCAGCTTGATAACCTCCTGCAGGTTCCCGATGTACTATTATGAGTCATAATTCAATCCTTCTCGTTCTGCCACGTATCTTTCTCGGTTCACAAGGAGGACGTCAATTGGGCAAGCAGTAATAACACATTCCGTTGAATTAGCAATACTCCAACTGCCTAACCCTTTATACCTCGTCTTCTTCATTTGTTCCTTTTCCCCTTAATTTTCTACATCATTCCAGGACACAGACTGAGAAGCACAACGGATCTCAACGAGAAACAGTTTTTTGAACTTGTCTCTGATTGAGCCTTGGGTTGTTTTAGGTTGCTCTAATATCCAGAAGTGCGAGCGCAGACGACGACATCCATGAGGTTGTTACCGTCGTCGCCAACATTGTCATAGTCCAGTTGTTTCGTGAGCTGGAGGTTCTTCCTCAGCTTGTGTTTTATCTCGGTCCCCATGTGCTTGCGCATATAAGGCATTGTACACATCGTGTCATCCTCCTCCTCCTCCTGTTATTTTTGTCACGAATTTTTATGTAGCTTATTGTTGTTTGTGAGACGTTCGGAGAGCCTTGCCTCCACTGGGTCAGGGAGCGAAGCCAAATTCATTTATTAGATCACCTGGCAAGGGAGCCGTCTCCGTAGTCATCCTTGCAGATAGATACAAAACCGTATAAAACCACCAGTAGCTAGGCAGATGTCTCATATCTATCTATCTATCTATCTATATATATATATATATATATATATATCATTGTTTTACCTTAAAGTTTGAGATTTGTGAATCCCGAGGATAATTTCTTTGATCCCTTTCTTCGGAATGAAGAAAGCATAACCCTATCCGAGACCCTTTCCTTGCCCCTTCTGTGGACCAACTTGTGGCTTGGGCATGCCTGGATTCATGGCTGCGCTGAGAACGCTCTGCTTGGCTTTTGGTCAGTCTGCTCTAAAGTAGGAGGCACTCCGCGTTGCCATTTGCCAGTAATTATATTTATATTTTAATTGCGCTGATGTTCGCTTTAGCCGCAACTGCAATATTTGTTTTTTTTTTACGTAAACGCGCGACGGTGGTGATTCGACAATTTTGACAGAACTTTAAAACTTCGGCGTTTTTGTTGGCTCAATTTGCTTATTCAGCTCAAATCGCTCTCGCAGAAGACGCAACCGCGTGAAAGAATATACTTCTAGACTCCGTTTCACCTCAATTCAAGACGCAGCGAAGGTAGCGCGCGAACACTTGGCTGCAAGACATCGAGCATTGCGAGAGCACGCTCGCCATCGCAGCAGACAAACTACGAGCTCGCGCCGAGTGCTCTCTTCGCTCGGGAGCAACCCAAACGGCCAGCGCGGTTTCCTGCGTTCGAGCGTGCTAGAAATGCGCACAATTCGCCTGCTTCCTGAGGCTACAAACACGTCTTACTGGAATGCCTGGGGAGAGGGTACGCGGCTGTCCCGTTGTCCTGCGCCCCTTCACCGCGCCCCTCCCTTCTCTCTTGTCACCTCTGTCACGTGACCGCGCAGCAGCGCGCTTCCGTCTGCTTGCTGTCACTTGTCAGTTGCAGTTTGAACTTCGCTCGAGTCGTCCTACCTGCCTCGATCTGTCGTCTAACCCTGCGGTCTTATTAGGATGTCTCTCGACGACGTATTCGATGTGCACCAAAGCTATCAGTGTTCGAAAAGTCCTAAACGTATATCGGCAACAAGCGATTCTTAAAGGAAGTCAGGAATTCTGGCAATTTGATTGGGTTCGACAAATGACAGCGCGTGCGACGCATCGTGTTGAAACTTCAAGGGGCCTTCTTTCTCGTTTTGGTGTTTGTGTGGTTGTCCTGCTTCGACCGTGTTGACATATATGTCGGATTACATCTTTCAAGTCCGCTATAATTATGGTAAGTGCGCTGCAATCTACTTGTTTACAACGATTGACCGTTCTTCTACGCGTACTCTTCCAGATTTTTCATAGAATTATGCAGCGTCAATTCTCGCGGCAGCCGGGAGAATAATTTTCACGAAAGTGTACCATTATAGTCTAGAATTACCTCGGTTCTTTTTTGCTTTGCAATCTTTTCAGTTGTATAAAAGCTTGGAGTGCCTCTTCACATTTCACAGACCGCTTGCACGTTTGTACATGTTTACGGAATAGGTTGTAATAAACTTCTAGGAGAATCGAAAACAATATTTTGTGTCAGTTTTCCTGCCCATTTTCAAGCACCTTCGCGAGCACATTTTTTCTACGTGTTTCCTGCATGTTATAAATAGGTTTATGAGTTTCGGGACGTCTTAAATAAGTTTAAGGTAACCAACCTTCCATTCGATACCCATTTAGGGCTAGCGTATAATTTGCCTATCCGAATGACGCGTTCAAATGTGTGGTCACGTGTCAGATCGACCGGTCACCCGTATCTAAAGAGCACCCGTATCAAACGGGCACCCTGTATCAAATGGGTACCGTATCAAACGGCTACCGTATCAAACGGCTACCGTATCAAACGGGTACCCGTATCCCATAATCACGTTTGATCCGAACGGATCGACCAGTTTGACACCGTTTGATTCAAGCGGGTCGACCCGTTTGAATCTCAAATGTTTTTTTTTGTTTTTTTCAGTAGGGAAGCGCCGTCTTGTACGCTCTTCCGATGATGGCGTTGATTCTTTTTGCGTTCGTGTTGTAGCCATCTGTGGTAGCCTGCAACATACGCCACGTGGCTGATGATGAAGTTTTCGACGAGCCAGATTAGGCTCTCATCTCTCATGCCTGGCTTCCGGGACGTGAATCTTTTGAGGAGTCGCGTTGCGTTGGACGCTTTTGCCGTGAGACGGGTGATGGTTTCGCCGTTTCTTCTGTGCGTTTTGATGACCATGCCTAGGATCCTGATTTTGACGACCTCTGGGATCACGTTGCCGGATTTGGTTGCGACACGGATCTTATCGTATTTGCGTTGTCTGGTCCTGCCACTGCCGTTATTGGAAGGTGGGATTATTATTAGCTACGATTTGCTGGGCGAACATCTCAGTGCAGTTCCTTCCAGCTGGTCTTCTACCGCTTTGACGGCGTCTCGCAACGCGCCCTGGATGAGGGGGTCGCTGCCGACGGTCACCCGCAGCGTGATATCGTCCACGTAGAAGGTGTGCCTGATGTCTTCGATGTTTGCGAGCTTCTCGGCCACTGCGATCATTACAAGGTTGAACAACATCGGCAGATGACCGACTCCTGCAGTGCACCGGTACTGCCAAACTCCTTCTCTTGCGTCCGTAGATCGCCTGCTCCTAGCTCGGCGATCCTGTCCGTAAGGAAGTCTTTATTATAGTTATAGGATTGTTAGCCCATGTTGAGCTTGGAGACTTGGGACAGGATCGCCGAGTGTTACACCTTGTCAAAAGCGCTCTGCAGGTCGAGCCCCAGGATCTCTTTGTTGTCGCGGGCGTTGCCACTGTCGTCGATGATTTGATATTTGAGCTGCAGTATCGCGTCCTGCATGCTCAGGTGTCGTCTGAAGCCGATCACCGTGGCCGGGTACAACCCTTCTCGTTCAAGGTAGTCTTGCCACATGTTGAGCAGAACGTGCCCCGGCACCTCGCCCACAAAGGACGTGAGCGAGATGGGCAGGATGTTGTTCGTGTTTGGTGGCTTCCCCGGCTAGTGGATCAGGATGGTCTTGAAAGTCTTCCATTGCTTTGTCAGCGTGCCCGATCTCGAGCACTTGTTGAAGTATTTTGTTAGGTTCTCAATGAAGCCGTCATTCAGGTTCTTGAGCGCCTTGTTCGTGACGAGGTCCGGACCGGCCGCCGGCCTGTTGTTAAGGTCGTGCAGGTCCGCGCGGACCTCCTCGACGTCAATCTCACGATCGAGCTTCACGTTGGGTAGGCCGCCGTGCAGCGCGTGTTGTCCGGTGGGTGTAGTTGGCAGGCATTTGTCGTTGATGCGCCTGGTGACTTCGTCGGCGCCGTGTACCGAGACCGCCCGATGTATAAGATTGGCGTGTCTGTCTCTTTGGTACGACTTGAGTCTTGGTTTCGTCGAGCAGCTGCCACAGCAGGTTCCACATCTTCCCGCTGTGCATCTGCCCGTCTGCCGCGTTGCAGATCTCGTTCCACATTTCCGCGCATAGCGCGCGGCAGTGATTCTAGATCGCTCGGTTGAGCTCCACCCCACCTTTAGGGAAGGCGAAGCTCCTTAAGCCGTGGGTCTGTCCCTCCTCTGTATGTAGCCACTTCGAGGTTTAGTTTATGAATGGCTCAAGAGATGGCGTGTTCCGGAATTAACTTTATGTAGAGATGACAGATGGCGCTTAGCGCATGCCATAGAAGGCACTCGCTCTTGGCGCTGCTCGTAGTTTAGCTGAATGGAGGCAGTAGACAAGGCTGCGGAACGGCGAGCGCGCAAGGCGGCGGCAGCGCGCGCTCGCAGACAGAATCCGGCCGTGCGAGAGCGAGAGGCCGAAGCGTGTCGTCAGGCTGCTCGGCGACGCCGCCAAGATCCGGCCGTGCGAGAGCGGGAAGCCGAATCGCGTCGTCAGTCTGCTCGGCGACGCCGCCAAGATCCGGCCGTACGAGAGCGGGAAGCCGAAGCGGCACGGCAGCGGCGCCAAGAGGATCTGCAGAACGTCAGGAAACTGGAAGCTGCGAGAAAGCGCGCGTATCGGCAGGCAGACCCCGATGCAGCGAGAGCTCGTGAGTCGTCTGCAAAACGCATCAGGCGAGCTCAGCCCGAAGGTGCCGACACGAGGTTTAAGCGAGACTTTCTAGACGTTTCGTTTTGTATACACACACGCACAGTTTCTCACGTCTTTACATGGCGATGAGTGGGCGAACACGGAAGAATCGCTGGTTTACCGACGATTCACTCCGGAGCTTCGCCCACTCATCATCATTCACCACGTGGATATGCTGTGACTTTTTTTTCTTTAGTCTGCGGTTGAGCCGTTGTTTCTTCGATTGATTGAGTATCGACTGGTTGGCTTCGATGAGATGTGCCCGCCAGCTGTCTACTTTGTCGATCCCCGAGTGCGTTTCAAGTTTTTTGGTCGCATTGCGTACGCTTCGGTAATTTCGGCCATCCACGAGTGAATGTCTTTAATCTCATCATCACGTCACTCTTCTGATGTCTAGCGTCTCGTAAGAACACCAGTATATCAATCGTTGTGTTCCGTTATGCTGATTTTCTCGATGGTGTGGTCGCTGCCGAGGTCGGCCCCCATGTTTCTCCAGGTAATCGCCCCGAGGCCGTCCTTCTTGATGAGTGTGAGGTCCGGAGTGGTGTCCCGGGACACCGAGTTACCGATTTTCGTGGTGCGTCGGGTTCGGGATGAGGATGAAAACGAGTTCCGTAGCGTTTTGGTACATGTCGCGGCCCTTTGCTCTGTACTTGTTGTAACTCCAGGCTGGGTTCATCGCGTTGAAGTCGCCGCACGCGAGCAGCGTATTGCGGCCCGCTGTGGTGCTGGCTCTGTGCCGTAATGTCTCGAATTTATGTTTTCTGCGATGGGTTACTGTAGACGTTCAGCTCTCTGGCTCTTACTCTGACTGAGACTGTGATATTCTGTGAAAAATAAAAATCACTGTAACCAAATCGTTGCAATAGAGAATCACATCTAAATTCAGACGTGCTGCGGTTCCGAGGACCTTTTCGCGTGGTGCCATATTTACAGTATAAAAAAGGCTAGCATACAGCCGATATTTCGTAATTAAAACTTCCGGTTTCTGATATTCATTTTTCGATGTCAGCAGTGGTGTGCATTTACAATCGTCGTAAAATTCATTTTTATAATTACAGTAATAAATATTGCTGATATGCTACTTGCCACTTTTCTCAGCATTATCAAAAATACTGTCGGCAAATACGTCATCCAGAAAGAAAAGTGAGGAAAAGGTCAAATATGGGATGGATGACACGAAACTTGACGAGCTTGATGAAGCAAGAAAAACATTGTTACGCTATGATATTTAGTTGATGTGTTGCCTGGCGCTTTTGAAGCTTTTAAGACAACAAAATATACCAAACTTGTGGTTGTCAGTAGCCTTTTAAACAACGCGGGAAGCAATGCTTACATTTTCTGAGCTGAATAGACTTCTTCCAAAAGACGACGCGCCTCACCGCGGCAAAGTCCAAGTGGTCACGCAGAAAACTAGTTGTCAATGGAGTTTCAGTTTTGATCGATGAACATGTGGGGCGGCGTGCTCCGTCAGCCGTGTGGAGTTGTTGGCTGCCGTCATTTAAATTGGGGGTGTCGTTTTTTATTTTATT
>JAZHYW010060451.1:0-11403 GCA_037355805.1 Ixodes ricinus | reverse complement strand
AAAAATGAAAGCCGTTTACAACTCCCTGTAACGCCGAATTAGAGCGCAGCTCTTGAGGAGGAGGAGGGAAGTGTACTGAGGGGAAGGTATACGCCTCCTCCTTCCTCCTCACCTCCTCATCTTGCCTGCTACTCCTCCCTCCGAGCGGCGTCGCCATCGCCTCACGAGGGTCACGTGACGTCACGGGGTCACGTGACGTCACCGGGGTCACGTGACCTCACGCGGTCACGTGACCTCACGGGGTCACGTGACCCCTGTGAGGTCCCGTGACGATGACGTCATCATCATCGATGTCGTCATCGTCGTCATGATGACGTCGTCAATTACGTCGCCAGTGACGTCACTGATGACGTCATCACCACTGGTGATGTCATCGTCATCGTCACTGATGACGTCATCATCGACGTCACAAGTGATGTCATCATCACTGGTGACGTCATCCTTATCGTCACTGATGACGTCATCGGCATCGTCAGTGATCACGTCTCGCGTCCAATAATGCGCCGCGCGGTTACGCCGTCGGCGACGGCGACGCCACTCATGCCGGAAACGGGCACCTAAGAGCTGCGCTCTAAAAAAACCTGCTATAACCAGCCTGGCGGGTTTCGGTAGCCTGATATATACGCAGCAGCTCTAAAATAAAACATCGAAGCGAGAACAATGTTTTCTTCAGCATTATGCGTAAATACAATAAAAAAATTTAAAACAAATCATTAAAAATTTTCACTGGAAAAACTCATAAAAACATCAAAACAACAACCTTGTACTAAGAATAAAAACAGCATATCAGAAATGTGAGCGCGAATCGGTTCTTAAAATAAAAAATACCACTTTCGCATTAAAATTTATTTATATAGTAGTTTGTGAAAGTTGTAGTAGAGCTATTAAAATAATTTCTGTTCTGTCGACGAACCAGCCATAATTTCGAACATCCACAAAGAATGTTGCCCTTGAGTTTCCTGATTTGGACATTCGACTAGAATTTATTTAGAAATAATGTAGACAAAACAATTAAGATAGTAGACGGTATTCATCCTGCTTTAGATGGAATCAATTTATACTTAGAAAATAAAGCTCTTTAGCAGAGTGTCAGACCGGAACAGACGAACTGAAAACGGAACAGAACCGTTATTTTTAGCCGAACCGGAACTGAACCGAACCGAAATCTTCGCCGCCATCTTGGAACTGAACCGGAACTGAACCGGAAAAAATATAACGGTAACCGGTTCAAAACGGTTCACGGTAATTTTTTTATTACAAAATGAGTGTTGGAGAAGTAAAAATTGGCAGCTGCATTTCTATGTAGTGATCAAATTGTCATAAACCGAATTGCAATGTATAAGAAATTGTGGGTTTTCGTGGCGCTTTTGTATTGACACTACGATTAATCGTGTGTCACGTGACGTCATGGTTTCAAGACATGCTGTCAAATAATGTCACGTCACGTGGCCCCGTGGCATAGATTACTCACCGTGTCCAAGTCGAGTTAAATTCAGAACGTCAATTTCCCGCTCTCTTCTCCAACGTTCCGTCTGCTTCTTCCTCCCCGGCCTTCTTTTCCCTCGCCCTACCTTCTTGAGTTGCAACGGAATATAGATGTATTAGCGTTGTTGACACCGTGACGTCACATGCCATCACTAAGGCCCATTTATACAGAAAAATAGCGACATCCTTTGAAGAATGACGCCAGCTATCTTGGGCCAAACCAGGCGGCGCTACCGTCGATGCGCGGGTGTAGAAAAGCAAAACATAAAGATAGATAAAAGGTGTGCGCGTCAAAGGAGGAGGGAGAAGGAATGCCTGTGCTGTAGGAGTGCAGTGCATGCTATGAGCTCATGTCGCCAATCAAATAACACCGACTGTGCAGCGTCACGGCTTTCATCGTCTTTCTTTGAGCCCATCCTTCGAGGCTGTAGACCGTGACAGTGCGCTTTTAGCCTGTGTGTATGTATTTGCGCGTGTCTTTGAGCCTTTGACTGCGCTCTGACTCAAGTATAGGAAGGCCGTCTGCTATCTCGGGCCAAACCAGGCGGCGCTACAGTCGACGCGCGGGTGTAAAAAAGCAAAACATAAAGATAAAAGGTGTGCGCGTCAAAGGAGGAGGGAGAAGATGTCGCTACCTTTTTTATTCAGGGGCATTAGCCATCACGACTTTTCACCGCGAGTCATGCGACACCGTGACGTACTCGGTTGTCATGAGCCTGAGCCGAGTGCTCGGGCTCTTGACAATCAGCATCGCCAAACATTCGTGTTGGCTCGTGTTCAATCGAAGATGAGAATAGCCGAACTCTAATAGAGCCTAAATCTCAACCCATGCTTTATTCTTTGCCAGCCACAGCGCATGACTATGATGAACACTGGCGGCATACAATTACCGTCAGATCACATTGCCGCCTGTTCTAATAGCGAGTTGAGGATGGGAAAGCTGTTTCTTTCCTTTATTTTTTCTGCGTCTGCCATTGAGCAGAGAGGAAAACTAATGGGTGTTTTTGCAAGCTATCAACGTCAGGGATTACCTCTTAGCGGTATTTACTGAAAGTGCCAAAATTGTTACATGAACTATTTTACATGTACACATCATTGAGGCACTCAAACATGTTTTCGTTGTTGCTGAACTGTCCGAGAAAGTTGTCCCCGAGAACAGAAGCATTGAAAAGACTGAATATGGCTTATTAATCTGACGATAAATAGAACTACAAGTGTGTACGACAGGGATACCTGATAAGAAAGATTCTAGTGGCCTTTGACAGACAGCCGAAGTCGGCAGCCGCTCAAATTCTCGCAGTTTTGTTTAAACTTCACAGTTTTTGGATGCAAAAATAAAAGAAACGGAGAATTACTGCAAAACCAATGACAGTAATATAATTGTCGAATTGGCACCCCAAACAAAGAAGGGAGTCCCCCAGAAATAAAAAGTATTCTCTTAAAGGGGCCCCTGCAATCATAATTAAGCGTCTACCTTTTTTGCGGTTTCCACGTCTCTTGGGGTTCGGGCAAGCCAGCGGGCACGGAGAGAGTCACTAAATATCAGTGCGTCATATTTTAACCGGACGACGCGGAAACCTCCTCCACCGACGGGGGCGACCCACGGTACCGAAAGCGCGCGTAATGTGACGTCTTAGGTCCTGGGCTTACTACTGGTCAGAGCCGCTAAAAAGCTTCTTTTTAGTCGAAATACAAAATATAAGTGGCGCGAACCGTTTCAATTATTTATAAAAGTAGTTTTTGTTCAGTATTTGAGATCAGAAAAGAAACAAATGCAGTTTATAAAGTACGGAAACAAGAAATGATCCGTCGACATACCCGCCACCAATCGGTGGAAAAGGCGGCGCCTACTAGAAAAGAGTAGTGGGATCAGGCGCCGACACGGAAAGGTCCCGGATGTACGCGGCGGCGCTGCGGCCGTAGGGACCGAAGGACCCGGCCGGCTCTGAGCGTTCCCAAGGCCTTCGGTGAGCAGCTTTGTCTTGCGGTTTGGCCGTTTCGCGGTATGGCAGCGCGAAGTGGCTCCCATTCTGAACTGATCTTTACCCCGTGTTTGCTGTCGTTTGTGGCCAATGAAGTGTCATGCCGAATTTGTGTTTAATCGCGCAGCAAATGCAATGAGAGCCGCTCTAGCTGCCCGCTACATACAGCCTATCCAGAACACGCTTTAGTGGCGCCCTCTCGCGCCGTCGACACGGAGTACGGCAGCCGTGAGCGCTCGCTCAGCTCACCACCCCTCGTCTAGTTCACGGCCACTCAAGCAACCAAGGACGTCATGAAGGAGGTTATTTTTTGCTTGTTTTTGTAATTTTAATTTGCCTATAACTTCTAAAATAAATCGAAATTCGAGAAAAGAAAAGTGTCATTAAGTTACTACGTTCAGTGCGCTCAGGTTTGGTGCAAATTAAAAATTAGTAAAAAAGCCATTGCAGGGCCCCTTTAAGGAGCACATCGTCAAATGAAAAAAAAAAAGGGGGGGGGGGGACTTCTCTGTGTTGTAAAGGTTCCTCTGCTCCGCATCTTCGGCACAGAGCAGACAGCGTGATCCTGCCTGGAAGGGGCATGCAAAGCGTTTCTGGCCATTTTTTTTATTTGCATTGCTTCCGCTCCAATTAGTGGCTGGGACTCTAGCAACACATTAAACATAAAATAAACAAGAAATCTGGCGTATTTTGAACATAATAGTTGAAACAGGTTCAGAATTTTTAGAGCATTTTATTTTGTTGATGACGTTATTGGTCTGAGCCAATAGAGAACCTAAATGACAGGAGCGTGAAACAACCATGCGCGATCTTCCTAGGTGTTGGAAATTAACATCCAGTTATGAAGATGTGAGCGCCCCACCAATTTACGGGTGTTCCAAGCAAATATATGAGTGAGAGTCACGTGCTTGAAAGAATCAAAAGGGGTACATTGCGCCTATTTAGGCAGTTCTACCTCTAGAATTCTATGTCATCATTATCCGACGTTCTAGACCAATGTCGTCACTGAACGCTCATGTTTGACTCTGATAGGCACGCCGTTCGAAGGAGCATTTAGTTTTCTTCGCCCCTTTGTAATACCCCTTTAAGCTGAAACAAAGTATAGCAAAAGGGGATGTCCAAATTGTAAAGTTGTGCAGTATATATAGCAGTCTCGCGATGATATGCTGCAGCCTCATAAAATGTAAGAGCGCGCATGACTGATAAAGCACGGAGTTGTAAA
The DNA here is from genome assembly GCA_037355805.1 of Ixodes ricinus. Classification (NCBI taxonomy): domain Eukaryota; kingdom Metazoa; phylum Arthropoda; class Arachnida; order Ixodida; family Ixodidae; genus Ixodes; species Ixodes ricinus. The sequence continues at coordinate 6,714 of JAZHYW010060451.1, read as the reverse complement.
ATCAGGCCACAAAACAAGTGCCCGTTAAAACAAATATCACTTTAGCTTCCCAAGACAGTATTTTGCGAAGTTTCGAGCTCGTGCAATCCGATGTCCTAATGTGATTTAAATTAGAAATATATTGTCTGTTCTTTGCGATATTTATATGCAATTAGGAACATCATTACACGCATCTCTACTAGAGAAATAGGCACCATAACCATACCATTATTGGTTAAACCACAGTCTTTAAGTTTTACCAGTTTTTCCTCTAAGGTTCTTCCTTTTTTTGTTTCGTGACCCCATGTCACATTCACTTCTTCTTTTACTCGTCTCCTTCAATCCATGGCTGTTTTTCATCTAGCAAGCAACCTCTTCCAACAACACAAGAGAAGACTCTACACATGGACATCACCAGATGGTCAACATCGAAAACAGACTGATTATATTCTTTGCATCCAAGGATAGAGAAGCTCTGTATACAGTCAGCAAAAACAAGACCGGGAGCTGACTGTGGCTCATATCATGAACAGCTTGATGAACAGCTTTGCATAGTTTCTCCAAAAACAAACACAGAAATACTTTAATGGTTATAATTTTACCTCTTCCTTTTCATTGTATAGAGGCTCAGATGGTAAAGAATCTGTCTGCAATGCCTGGATCAGGAAGATCCATTGGAGAAAAGAATGGCTACCCAGATAATTCACAAACTGCACTCTCAGTGTCTGTCTGTATGGAGTCTAATGACCACTGACCTGATTTCAGTATGTTTACTGTTTACAAAATAGTAACAATTGGACAGTTAACTTTCATATTGATTTATATTTTATTTTTTGTTCAGGCACGTGTATAAGTGATTTGGAAGAAACTTATGCATTTTTTTAAGCTGATTTAAATAACTTGTGTTCCTGACGCATATTCAACTTCCTAAACATATAGAAGTCTGTTGCTTTTTTTATTTGATGAACAACCATTTTATGTGTCTGTGGGCTGGATGAAAACAAAGTGCATACACAGTGGCGCGTGGCAGAACTATGACGATTGCGCACGTCAGAAAGTGACCAATTAAGTTTCTTTAGTTTTTTTAACATCCACCAGCTCGCCTCGCACTCACTGCATTATCACCAATTAAGTAGCTGTAATGTCGAGTAGACTATGAAATACCACTTTGTTGTATTTAACAAGAAATGAACAATTAGCAAGGGTGATGCTTATTTGCAAATTGAGTTGACCGGCATCTTGTCAAGGACAAACATATCAAACGCCAAGCTATGTCGAAAAGGTGCACTTCAATGCGCTCTATTTTAGGTCACATCCGAACTGAATACGAAGGTCACTCTTTTCTGCATTATTATTTGCCTGCATCACGGCGCTGAGTTTAAACAATATTGGTCAGGAAAGCAAGCGTTGTGCTTGCCGCTTAGAGTTTCTATAAAAAGTAGACCGAAAGGGTTTGTCCTAAAACTCTCCTGATATTTTGAAAATATTATTGATTTAAGCTCAGTTGCATCGTCGTCATATATATTGTGAAACGTAGTTTATAATCTAGATTTCGAAATATATATGGCGAGAACGTGCCCATTTCATGATTGTAGGCGCTAACTAATTCCTCAGTACAAGAGCACAGTAGGACTTGACTTTTAATATTGCAACGCAAAGGTTTACTAATCACGCCCATTTCAGACGACCGACCAGACTGATAACCTTTAGATTCAGGTAAAATATGTGCCACCAGGGGCGGATCTAGAACTCCGTTTTGGGGGGGGGGGGGGGGCGGAAAATTTGTAAGGATACTATTTTCCCATTCTTTCTCGTGCACCAGGGGGTCCACCCATGTCAAATTGCCCTCCGAGAAGGGGGAGGGGGAGGGGGGTCGACTTGGTATTGGGGGGGGGGGGCGGCCGGCCCCGTCGCCCCCCTCCCCCCCCCTTGGATCCGCCACTGTGTGCGACTGAGGTAAAAAGGAATAGATGTTGAGTCATATATGTTAATCTAGCAGTTCATTTACTGTTCCATCGAAATTAAACAACGCAATTTATTTTTGGTACCTGAAAAAAAAGAAAAAGTGGATTCAACAAATGGTAAAAAGCTATATAGTTACTAATTTCACTCTTGAAAAGTGCCTATTGCCAAACGAACGCGGAAAATATATTCTCAGTTTAGCGGTTCAAACCGGTTCGAACCGGTTTAAACCGGTTCGAACCGTTATTTTTCGCTCCCCGGAACTGAACCGGAGCTGAACCGAAATTCGTGAACCCGAACCGGAACCGAACCGATAAAAATTTCGGTTCGACACTCTGCTCCTTAGTTGATAAAGCATACGAGGACTTTTGCAACATAGCCTTAAACATTTTCTTTTTAGCAGCCTTGCACCTTTGAAAGAATTGTTATTTTAGCTAACGATGACGCTTAATACGCGCTGGAAGTGTTTTTTAATGCCGAGCGTTACACGTTTTGTGAGAAAAAGAATCTCGGCAAGTTGCTTATTGGGAAGCCATCAGGATTATTTGCAATATTTTAAAAAATAGTTAATGACCGAATTTTTATTATATATATTTGATTTATTGTATCTACTTGCCCCCTGAATTATGCCCCTTTTCTCCTTACAACACACATGCACCAAACAACATTGAGTGCAGTTTTTACAGAAATGTAATGAAACATTTCTAATTTCTAAAAAACTTGGAGGACGCCCTACAGCTTCGCTTTTAAGAGGTAGAATGCGATAGCGTATTCGGGTCTTCATAGCACCCGCCTTCTCATTTTGCTTCCTCGTCTTCTCCCTGCCAGCGAGCAGGAAGTGCGACATGCTTGGCCTAGTCGGTAGCCGGTTTCACTCGCAACCAAAAGTCTTTGATTCAAACCCCGCAAAATGTTTTAAGTGTTGATACGTGATTACGTAAATGAAACTATTTGAGACATGCGGCGACCTTCATGCCATAGATATCTTGTTTTCTAGCTTTGTTCATGGTGATCTCATGGTTCGCATGAGGTTGCGTGTTAGTTGAATTCCCATCGACGTCATGTGACGGTGAAGTCATGACCCTATCGACCGCTGGAATTTTCCGTCAGGCCACCGACATAAAAATACTTTGATATCGCTTGCATCATGGAAATTCGAATTTTGAAAATCATGACGTCTTTTTAAAGTTTAACAAATGAGGCTTTGTTACTACCCAAGCGTAACACAATGCCCTTAGACGCTATCGAGGCCACTTTTGTGCGCAGGAATGACGTGTCCCTAGCAAAGGTAAGAATTGAAGCACGTAAACTTGGTAAACGGCGAGTTTAGATAAGCTAGTCGCTAGCGGTCGATAAGGGCAGGGGCCTGAATCCAGATCTATATTTTTCAGCTAAAACGCACAAAGCTAACTGTCCGCTACGCGCAATAGTATCGGAAATTGGAACGTGGCAGAAGTCGGCGGCCATGTTTTTACAAACGAAATGTGAACATTTTAGTTATTGACGATCCCTTTCAGGTAAAAACTCGGAGCAGATAATTCACTTTCTTAGACAATGCTCTGACGAAGGCCTCTCGGCCTGTTCCGTTGACTATTGGAGACTTCATACTATTCCATTCCGCACACGGAGCTTTTAATGTGCGTCGAAGAGTGTATTGACAACCACGGGTGTGTAGCGTTTCAAAATGAATGTGGTCTAGGGGTGAGGACTTCTTGGAGCTTTAACCTTTACCTCAAGTCGACGTTTACAACTTGGAATGGAGAAACTTTCATTCAGAAAACGGGCATATGCATCGGTTCCTGTTTAGCTCCCGTGTTGAGCAACATTTATCTCATATTTTATGACAGAATTTAACCTAATAGACTTGAAGGCTCTAGGTGTAAAGGTTTTTAGGTTTGTAGATGACTACTTAGTGCTTGTAGACTGTGACTCAGACCACTTTGTTGGCGAAATTTCTGAGGTTTTGGCCACTTTTCATAAATGCTTGGAACCACCTGGTTATCGCGATGACTTGCAGTAAACGGTTCCATAGGATTTTTAGACCTTGAGGCTCCATTGTCTTCCCTACACACACCCGCTGGCTTTATGAACCGAGAAGTAATAAACCCCTCCTGTTGTATTCGTCTGCCCCACTCTACACTGGTTAAAAAGTGGAATCATCAACATTTGATTTAAGAACGCCCTTAATAAATCCTGCATTCACTCGGTCAAGGATAGCTTTAAAAATCAAGTAGAGAGGCTCACGGCTGCGGGCTACCCGTTGCGCTCCAAACGGCAGTCGCCGAGACTCTACTAAAGAGAAGACGATTGAGAGTGCGGAATAAGTTAAGAGGAAGAACAGGAACATCACAGTACTACCGTACCTACACAAAGTATCCCACAATCTGAAGAAAGTGGGACGTCGAGCTGGTGTTCACGTGCTCTTCTCGGCTCCAGACAAGCTATCTATGATGTGCAAAAAAGTGAATTCTCAAGTAATAGAGAGACAGGTATGTACCAAGAAACACCAAAAGCAGTTTGTTACATGCGTTGCGGGCGTGCTGTACTACTATCCCCCTGTCCTGTGGCCGAGAGATACATAGGTGCAGACAGGACGTTAATCTTAAAGAGATCGTTTAAGAGAGCATCGTTATAATAATAATAATAATAATAATAATTTGTTTATTTAATGTTGCCCAAAAACAACCACGCGGGTCTTCACATTGGCGCACACAAGACAAAAAAGAAGAAACACAGCACACGCACAGCTTCACTAATGTACAAATGTGTCTCAGGAGTTGTGTCGGGGCACCTTGGGGTGCATTGCCGCCGATTGCGGATGTAATCCGGGTTTTGAAGGATGCACGGTCATCAGAAAACAAAAAGATAAGATGACACGTGAGATTATAGAAGCACGCGCCATTGGACAAGCGGGTTCAGAGTGTGTTAGTGCCCCGTCACTTGCCTTGACGGAAAAGGAGTGTATTTTTTCTGCTGAGATCGGAGAACAACGGCGCCTGCAGATGACTCTAGGAACACGTGTATAGCCCTCCTCTAGTGTTGTTTCTTTTCTTGGCTTTTGGTTCGAGACAAATTTTGTATTTATACAGGTTGTCGGTGCCAATAAAGCTCAGTTGTAAGGCAGCGCTGTGTGTTGTCTACTGCCTTCTACTCTGTCCTTGTCCCTGCGCTGTTTGTTTTCCGCTAATATGAATGACCAACAAGCCCACTCGTCAACACTACATGCATAAGATTGGCGTGTCTGTCTCTTTGGTACGACTTGAGTCTTGGTTTCGCCGAGCAGCTGCCACAGCAGGTTCCACATCTTCCCGCTGGGCATCTGCCCGTCTGCCGCGTTGCAGATCTCGTTCCACATTTCCGCGCATAGCGCGCGGCAGTGATTCTAGATCGCTCCGGTTGAGCTCCACCACCTTTTTTCTTAATCTGCGGTTGAGCCGTTGTTTCTTCCATTGATTGAGTATCGACTGGTTGGCTTCGATGAGATGTGCCAGCCGGCTGTCTACTTTGTCGATCCCCGGAGTGCGTTTCAGGGTCTCTTGGTCGCATTGCGTACGCTCTTGGTGATTTCGGCCATCCGCGAGTGAATCGTCTTTAATCTCATAGTCAACGTCTCTCTTCTGATGTCTAGCGTCTCGTAAGAACACCAGTCTATCAATCGGTGTGTTCCGGTATGCTGATTTTCTCGATGGTGTGGTCGCTGCCGACGTCGGCCCCATGTTTCTCCAGGTAATCGCCCCGCGGCCGTCCTTCTTGATGAGTGTGAGGTCCGGAGTGGTGTCCCGGGACACCGAGTTACCGATTTTCGTCTGGCGCGTCGGGTTCGGGATGAGGATGAAAACGAGTTCCGTAGCGCTTTGGTACATGTCGCGGCCCTTTGCTCTGTACTTGTTGTAACTCCAGGCTGGGTTCATCCCGTTGAAGTCGCCGCACGCGTGCAGCGCATTGCGGCCCGCTGCATTGCTGGCTCAGTGCGGTAATGTCTCGAGATCTATGTTTTCTTTGCGATGGGTTACTGTAGACGTTGAGCTCATCTGGCACTTTACTCTGACTGAGACTTTGAGATTCTGGTGAAAATAAAAATCACTGTAACGAAATCGTTGCAATGGAGAATCACATCTAAATTCAGACGTGCTGCGGTTCCGAGGACCTTTTCGTGTGATGCCATATTGAGAGTATAAAAAAGTGCCAGTATACAGCCGATATTTCGTCATTAAAACTTCCGGGTTTTTGATATTTATTTTTCGATGCCAGCAGTGGAGTGCATTTACAGTCGTCGTAAAATCCATATTCATAATTACAGTAATAAATATTGCTGATATGCTACTTGCCATTTTTCCCAGCATTCTTAAAAAATACTGTCGGCAAATACGTCATCAAGAAAGAAAAGTGAGGAAAAGGTCAAATTTGGGATGGAGGACACGAAGCTTGTCGAGCTTGATGAAGCAAGAAGAACATTGATACGCTATGATATTTAGTTGATGTTTGCCTGGCGCTTTCGAAGCTTTTAAGACAACAAAATATATCAAACTTGTGGTTGTCAGCAGCCTTTTAAACAACGCGGGAGGCAATGCTGACATTTTCTGAGCTGAATAGACTTCTTCCAAAACACGACGCGCCTCACCGTGGCAAAGTCCAAGCGGTACACGCAGAAATCTAGTTGTCAATGGAGTTTCAGTTTCGATCGATGAACATGTGGGGCGGCGTGGCCGTCTGCCGTGGAGTCGTTGGTGTCGTAAAGTAAATTGAGGGTGTCGTTTTTTATTTTATTTTACT